>JAMKCH010015176.1:0-39316 GCA_023653785.1 Ophioderma brevispina | reverse complement strand
TCCCTACAACATTGTAAACAAAGAAAAATCCAAGGCTTCACTTATTATTGGCAAGAAACAGAACGTCTTTAGGTGTGCAAGCGGGCATCCACCTAAGGTAATGGTCTTTTAAAGATTGCAATAACGTGTTTTTAACCTCATTGACTTTGTTACAAATGCACTAATGCAGGGCTAAGAGGTACTTGAGTTGAAATTTTAAATGGGCATAAACATTATTTAGCTTCTTTGACTGTAGGGTCCAAATTAAGCCATACCTAAAGGTCAATTTTTCTCTATTTTTTCCCTTCAAAATTCAATTGTGTGCAATGTTTGTTGGATATTCTAGAGAAGCTATGTCGGATTATCTAATTGCAGTAGTACATGTAAATTATGTCACATCTCTTTAATTGTAACCAGCATTTTAGCATTTGTGATTAAAAACATATCAGAACTGGATTTCAAAAGAGATAGGTTAATGGCTTTTAACTCCCGTTACTTTTTTTGCAGTATATCCCTGCAGCCCATCTTGTTCCAAACATTCCCCATTCCCCACCCCTCTGCGTATATAACACGAAGTTAGTTTAACCCAAGGTGTCACAAGCTAAGAATAATAACCTAGCTTGCGGCGGCAAATAAGCTGGTGATTCATTACTACTGTGTCTACGTATGTTGAACTTTCCTTGAAGCTGTCACACAGAATATGCCTTCGAAATTCACCAGCACCAAATCTGCCTCCATGACCGACTGGGGCTGCAATTAATTAACATGCATAGCGCCCTTCTTTCATCCGTACACCTGCGCACGCAAACTAATTGCCTGCATCTGCAAAGGCTACCTGATTGGGTTAGCAGAAGTATCTAACTAAAACAATCTTTCTTAAAGGGACAAGCACGATTTTCCGATTCGAAACATCAAAAAAAAATCATAAAAATTGGTATTTTGGTATATTTGTTACTGGCATAGAGTGCTAAACATAAACTGCAAGTGGTTGGCTTGAAATCCATGTAAATTAAAGACGGGTCAGTACTTTTAGCCCGGTTTCTCTAATTTCTATATGTGCGTACAAAAATTCCGACTTGAGATTTAAAAAGCCTTCCATGCGAATATCCCGATTTATAAGTGTAATATTTGTGACCACCTTCAAACACAAAATATTATTGATCTTTGTCGTCAATTGCTGTATGTCTATTTGCGGGAGACGGTATGAAAAATTTTCCTCAAAACTTTCAATTTTTCACATCTTTGTTGTTTTTGTTCCTACATTAAAATTGTATATTAATTGTACTATTATCTTTGATTTCAGGCAACACAAAAATGCATTTCCACATTTTTTTTATTCTCAATCTCTCACATTATCACTGATTTATCCCTTTTAAGTACAATGATGACTGAGTCAGCCCCCTTTTCCTGTCCATTTTGAATTTGTCCCATAAATTGTTTATTAAGCAGTTTCATGTTCTGAAAGGTAACACTGATAGATTGAGTGCTGAGCTTTTAAATCTCCCTTTGGAACTGCTATTATCTTGCAATTATATGTTAGGAAAAAAAGGTGCATCCCAAAAACAATGTTATGAAGACCTTGGATAGCTTAATTTTTTGTGGATAGATAGAGGGGTTTGTGCAAAGGTAATGCCCTCTTTTTGATATCATGAACTCAAAGGTAGGTACTAGGTCACGACCTCTACACATGGATAGCGGGCTGGTCGCACGTTGGATGGTCGCCGAGTGAAACAAACAGGAACAGGGGAAGGGCCAGTCACGCAATCCCAATTCAGATGTTGCCATGGTTTTAATACGCACAAGCGAAATCTTGACGAAAAATTCTGAATTTCTTATATGTTGTCAAGGATATTTTCTTATTCCAAAACCGTTGGAGTTTGAAAGATCAACCCACTCGAAAGGTTATTTCTGTGTTTTGTATTAATAACTGAACGAGGACGAGGTTCGTATGTAGGTCCGGGACACCCATGACCCACCCATTATCAACACCTACATTGGGTTTGTGGTTTGCACTCCGATTGCTGTAATTCCTTTTGAATATTTGTTTGGTGCATTGCGTAATGAATGAGGCTTGGCCGCCACCTCCCCCCCCGCCTGAACAGGAAGTTGGTATTGACCTATACAATATGGCTGGAAACAATACATACACCTGCGGGTGCACATATTCCACACAGATGAGGGTAGGACACGACCTTCTAGATTGGGGCATTGGGGATTCCAAACGTAATTGGGGGAACTGTTTACGTGCATTTACTATGGCGGTCTCTGCCTCAGTGACATTACAAAATCAACTTTTAACCTTGCGTTCAAAAGATCTTAGTAATATCAAAAAATAAAAAATTTTAGGAAAAATGTCAAAAATCCGCCCAAGAGGTACGGTGGATTAACCTCGCTGCAAGACCAATGTCATTTCCAATAACGGCCATTTACGATTTAAATATTCGTGACCAGCCTTATTCTATTGTCACTCTGTGTGTAACCGTTCTATATGCGTATGAGCCGCCCTCCCGTACTGTACGTCCTTAAGTTGTGCCGATTTTTAAATTTGCTGTTGCTGTTAGTTTGGCATGTCCTAAACCCCGCCCCCCCCCCCCCCGCCAGATGTTCTAACGTTTGACAAGGTGTATGCCATTGTTTCCCGCCATATTGTATAGGTTAAAAACCAACTTCCTGATGTTTCAATCGGCGACTCAGACCCGCTATCCATGTGTAGAAGGTCAGTGTACTAGTGAAGTACCTTACAATAGTGCCCCAGGGCAGTGGCTATGCCGAGGGGATATGGGGGTCAATCTATGTCACCAATGAAGACATAAGGAAGTGAATTTATGTCACAAATGAAGACATAATGAAGAGTTTATGTCACCAAAGACACAATCAACGTATATCCAGTTTTTGTCTGAGACACTTTGTTCAAGTTCAAGTATGCGTCAAGTTCTTAATACGCCTACTTTTCTTCAAAACTCACAAATTTCAGCTGCAATGAATGGCTAAATTAATATTTTTGCCCGTTCTTCAGCTTCACAAACACTAATTTGGTTCAAAATTAAGTTCCCACAAACATAAAATGGTAAAAAAAAAGTTTCAAAGACCACTTTTGCCAAACACAAAACAAATCAGTTTTCACGCCCCAAGTTCAACACTCTGGCTTTTGAGTGAATTTGCAAACTGCAAAATGATAAACTGATATGATTTGAAGCCTGAGGATAATACTCATTTCCTTTACTGCAGTGCACATTGACGCATGACTGATGACCCACCATTTCAGACGACACAGGTGCCGATTCAAATCGCCGTCTTAATTATGTGTGAAAAGACAGTATGAACAGCTCATGCAGAAAAGCCTGCACCGCAATCCCTCATATAGCCTATGATTGATTGCAAACGAAAATACTAGAGGCATACATTTCCCCCACCCCTGTTAGGCCTTCTGCTATTTCATTCAGCTCAATTTTTTCAACAATTAGTGGTAAGATATGGAATTCTGTTTTTAAGCCTCAAACCAAATATGACCAGAATGCCAATCTTTCATGTATTCACATATCAAAATTTTAATCAGTTCATGATTATGGTGCCACCCCCAAATAGCTTCTCATAAGTCAAATGCCCTAAGCATTATAGGCCCCCCCAACATAACATATTTTTTAAAAACAAAATCCTTCAGATATCTTGAAAAATCACTGCTACAATGGTCCTTCAAGAAAACCTTGAGTGTCGAACTCAAAGTGACTTTGAAGCCAACAAGTAAAGTACACTTCTTTGAAGCCAAAAAGTAAAGTACACTCTTTGAAGCCACAAGTACAATTCTGGCAAATTCCCAGAGTCACTTGGGGAGAACTGAGTGAATGCAACTAAGTGGAAAGAAAATTGTACTTGTTCCTTTAAAGTGTCACAATCCTTTGAAACACTATGCCCGCCTGAACATGCCTATGTGTACCTGTAATTATTCAAACTGTCTGGAGTGTTAGCTTCACACCTATTACAACCCCATGTCTTATGAATTAATTGTAATACTGGCGTGACTATAAAGGGATTCTGTTACATGTATGTCAGCACATCCTGCCATTATGTGCTCAACTCACATTTACATTTCTGTCATTTTAATGACATTGAGTTCAAACATTTACATCATCCCCAATCCAACAGTATATTGTTTTTATTCTTTCTTTTTAAAATTTTTTATCGTTTTTATTTTTTTGTAATATTTTCCAACAACAATTTTGTGCAGTGTTCCATATGTACTCCTTCAAAGTTCTTACATGTAACAAATCCTTTCATTTGGTCTTTGCTTGGTATTGTTAGTGTTAGCCATAAATAAACGAACGAGCATCAATGATGCTTAAGACCCACGTGTATGGTTGAACTGGAATGATTCTTGGAGACGCAATGCGTGAGACACCTAAGACAAGTTATTGGTTGGCAGACAGTTTTTGAACAAATAGATTCAAGATGGACATAAATATGCTTTGGCAAAATAGAAAATGTAGTGTAGTACAAAGTATTTGAGGTCGACATGAACCCGGGGGTGCTCTTCTTCAAATGGTGCAAAAAATACATTCCTGTCATAATTTTTTTTTAAAATTACATAATGCCTCTTATTTATTTATCCAATTATAATCTTAACCATTTTCAGAAATCATATAATGCCCCTTTAATTGGGAATGGCCCTTTTAACTGGTAAATTGAGGAATGGCCGGTTATTTGGTAAATGGAGGAATAGCCTTTGAATAATTAGTAAATTGAGGAATGTCCCCTTTCATTGGTAAATGAAGGAATGGCACTTTAATTTTAAATAAAATTGCATTGCCCTTTCCAAGGTAATGATGGAATGGCCCCTTTGGCAAATGGAGGAATAGCCCTTTAATTGGTAAAGGGCTACGAGCTTGCGAGGCTGAGCATGCAGCTAAGCTCGCGGCAAGCTCGCGCAAGCACATACGAGCTCTATTGTATGCGAGCTGGCACAAGCTTGTGCGTGCTCACATTGGGAGCTCGTAAGTGCTCGTTCTGTTCCAAATACGCGCTTGTGTTAGCTCACTAAGTGATTGTAATAGCTCATAAAGTGGTCGTAATAGCTCGTAAAGTGATCGTAATTAAGCTCACAATGTGCTTGCACCGAGCTCGTTACGTGCTTGCAACAAGCTTGCAACGAGCTTGCAATGAGCTCACAAATATGCGCGCCATTTTCATAAGGGCAAGTTTGACAAGGGATTTTGTGTGTGGAAGACGCGAGAAAAGAGCTTGAGGGATGGTGGAACAGGTGGAAAAGATGTGTGATGAGGTGGAATCGGTGAAGGAATTCACATACCTGGGGGACGGGGTTAGTGGGGGTGGTGGATACGAGGCAGCTGTGACAGCTAGAGTGAGGTATGGGTGGGTGACGTTTTAATGTAGAGAGTTGTTACAAAGGAAATTTAAGATACCCTTGAATATGAAAGGAATGACGAGCATGTTTTAAGAAGGGCTTTTGAGTTCAAGGTGGGCAGTTTGAGGGGACGACCAAAGAAGACATGGGAGAAGCAAGTGAAGTGGAGGGTTGGATTGAGGATGGAGGATGCATCGAATCATGCTAAGTGGAAGGAGGGAGTAAAGGCGATTGCTACGAGTAAGAGGTGAATCCAACCACCCCATTTTATGGGGGGAGAGGAGGAGGACGACGACGACAACGACTACTACTACTACTACCCGAGCTATGTGACCTCACATTGATGGAATTTCAAAATTATAATGCATTATGGGATTGAATAAATTTCTCCTGAAAGTATACATTTAATACGAACCTGTCGGAATGCTTTCTTCCCTGGTAATGGCTCTATGCTAAACTTTAAACGGGCATCAACACCTGCAGTCAAAGTAACAAATATTCAGTACACATTATTGAAAAATATTTGACAACACATATCCCATATTCTATTTGCATACACTGTAAAATAAAAATATTACAAACACACAGAATCAAAATATGTAATAATTATATTCATTGGGTTGACTGTCTTAATGGGAAGTAAATATTGATCAAGGAATCCCCTTCAATCAAAACCTGTACATCTGGTGTATCACACTAGTGCCTTAACCACTTGGCCATTAGGGGTAGTATGTAATTCGTTTCTCTTATTCAGTTGCCTGGAGTAACTCGGTCTAGACAGGCCGTCCTCCCCTTACAGATTTTTCAACAGCAAACCCGGAAAAATATTTACAATTATTAACTACTCCTGTTGTGTTAGCCTCACCAAATGTTTGTTTGTTTGTTGGTTAGTATATCAAGCAAAAATTTCAACAACTTCAAATACTGGTTATCAGCAATCGCATCAGAACACGCAAACACAAGGTCCATTTGAAAAAAAAAATATCAATACAATATTGAAACATTAAGGCAAATACAGGTTAAATAGATGGGATATCTGACAATGTATATTTACTTGAAAAACTTGAAAAAAGAAGTTTGAAGGAGAGTGGTTCAAGTGGAATTTATACATCATTTCATTAAATTGACTTGACTGCCTCTTAACCCTAACACTCCAAATCCTAATTACATGAGAAATGCATGTCACAGTCATGGACTGCCAACCAAACAAATGCCACAACAAATACCAAGGGGAATTTCATGGTTTTCAGTGGCAGCACCATTTTAATTTGTAGAAGATAAATTTTAGGGGGAACTGGGACGTGAAATTTTCCGGCAAAAAAGTGAAAATTTGGTTATTTTAATGGTAAAGTAGATATGAACGCATTAAATATTGCGGAACCTTGCATTAAAGAAAATAATACAAAAAGTGGACCTTTGCCCTGTTTGTAGGGAATTTGGTGGGTGCGCATCTACATGAGCAATCTTGATTGGTTACGTGGAATGTAATGTCATGTTAATGAGCAAATCAGAAACTTGTAGATTGTGTGGTTGGTTTTATCCAGAGGGCTATCTATGGTCCTGTATGAAGAACCAATCAGGGACAGATTGTATCATATGGTAGTGCCCAGGGGAGCATTCTTTTAGACACCTTGGAAGTGTGAAAGTCCCAAGCACTTTCAAAGGATACGCTTCACAGTAACATGATACCAAGCAGCACCTTCGATTATTAAAGAATAATGGCACTTTTGAAGAGCGCCCCCAAATTTTCAAAATTTGATATTTTGGCACAGTTAAGTTGGTGATGTCTAGAAACTATACCTGCGAACGGAATGCTAAAAAGTGGGTTATTTATCATTAATAAGCGATTTTGTTGATTGTAATGATTTGGGATCCCAGATTGGACTTAACGGCAGAGCGGAAATGCTTTATACGGCCATGCGTTTTAACTAGGAGATGTTACCGATCCAGGGTTTCCTTTGCCAATCCGATGGCCGATACTTTTTGGTCGTATCGGCCGATCCACCGATCCGATCCAATCGATGGTTTGTCCTATATGTTAAATATCGACCAACCCTAGTGAGTATTAGTAGGAGTGGCACTGGTGGTTCAACTTTTTAAATTATAGGAATTGGCGACGATGATTATAGTTATTAAATTCTGTGTGCGTACCACATTTGTACAAGTTCCGATGAGGTTTTTTAGAGGACAGGTTATCTTTTACTTACCAGAATGGTTTTAAAATATTAAAAGTCCGCCACCAATCAATAAGCGGCATTGTAATTCCCGCAAAACAACTCCTGTCCTGAGGGTCATCAGAATATCAGACCATCATGCCATTTTAAATGAGATGTCCTTTATTATTATTGCATTTCAAAATGATGGCGTTCCAGTTTAATAATCCAAAACTTTTTGTTACAATTATACCGTAGACGATCGACCGGCGCGGCCTTCACGTGCCGTCCCTCCCCAGGTCAGGCCGTCTACAATATGCAATTATGCTTGACAAGGTCAAGGACATGTGCGTGTACAGCTCTATAGTACTCTGCAGTTTACATTGCGGTAAATGGCGAAAAATTATTTATAAATTCTTGTTTCGGCAAGAAAATTTACAAATCAATTGTATTCCCCTTCTTTCATGTGTATTATTTTTTTTATGATTTTTCCCATCATTCTTTAACTTTTTTGTCGCGGTAAGTATACCCCCCCCCCCCCCCCCCCGAAATCAATCTCAATGACGTTAATGGGATTCCCCGGGAAAACACGTGTCTTAGAGTCAACAAGGACAGTGCAGAGCATACGCGCTTGCATGAAGCTGAACTTACCTCTCGCCTCGAGGGCTGAGAAAATTCCAAATTGACCTTGCTGCTGATGCTCCCATTATTCTTTTTATGTATGCATAATAATCAATGAGATCATGGATAGATGAGTAGCCTAGCGCCACATGGCCTTTGTGGATTAGCGTTATTTATGTTCTAAGCAAATTGATATTCAATTCTTAACCCAGGTCCACAACGCGCGCTCATGTTTGGCTCGTGTTCAAAAACTACTGCCGGGGTTTTGGTTCGGAAGTATGAGCTTGCATATTACTCAGCCTAATTACGTAGCAAACTAGGCATGTGGGAAAAGGTGTGTGGTGCTCGTCAGAGCCCACAGAGCTAAAACTACCGATTAAGAAATGTTAATTTTCTCAGTGCCATGGGTTTCCATAGGTTACACCTAGTTTTAGGGATGTTCTCGTATTTAATCAAAATTCTGACCCTCTCTGATGCAAAACATCCATAAAAGAACCTATGAATTTTTGATAGTTCATTACACCCTTTTCTCATAGATCTATGCTGTAACGTTAGTCTCTCAAACAGCAGTATCAATGAATTTAGATATTTTTTGCAGTCTGTGGCACAAACTCCCACTTGGAAAAAATACTTTCCGTAACCGCCGTTTAAATCAAAACAACTTTATTTAAAAAAAAAAAACTTTTTCTTTTCAAGTCAGCTTACAATCAATGAGGAGAATGGATGAGATGAGTAGCACCAAGTGAGCTTGGTAATAGCTATACAGGTTGTGACAACAATATTATTATTAAATGTTATGTTCTTGCAATAGACTGAGAATTATTGCACCCGCACATGTTGACCAAACACCTTAGTCTCTTCTAAGTATTTATTTACACTGTTGAATGCTGTAACAATACAGCCACTGCAAGTGAAAACGAACCTAATAAAATACGTAACGAAAGAGTTGGAAAGGGTATCTTTCGGCCGTATTTCTGGACTGCTTCCAAGGATTTTTATGTTCATTGAAGGCTTTGAACGTGAAGCACAAAGCTCCAAAAATAATAAAACATCAAGCAGTAATTTTCTCAGTTCACTTACAACGACGATTTTCCGTTGGAGAGCATAGGTCATGCGCCTGTCATGCGTTGTAACTTAGACAGGACCATAACAGTTTGCAGTATAGCTGAATTTGGAACCCCTGTTGAAGTTGAGACGTGATAGTATTATACCTAAGTAGCTCATTGCCTTAAGTTTTCTCATGTAGTCTAAGGAGTTATAATTGAAGATGATAGCTAAAATCACCTATTAAGAATCAGTTTGAGCATCTCGTGTTTTCCAACTTAAAACTGGTAAAATACCATTATACTTTGTCCCGTTCTTTCATTCAATAAATCGGTTGAGGATCGGCAAGCTCGGACATATTTTTGCCGATCCGATCTTTTGCCGCTGCCAAATCGGCCGCCGATCCGATGTCCGATACAAATATCCGTTAATCTCTAGTTTTTAACCGCGCCGAATTTTTGTCACACAGGACCCATTTTTGAACTTTGCGAGCACAGGTTTTTTCCTTCAAATGATCATATTTTAAACTTTACCCCCCCACAATAAATGTAGACCTTTTATGAAAGGATTGAAACAAGGAATCCAAAAAACATTCAGAACATTTTTAATTTTTTAGTTTTTTGCTTTTTTTAACATTTTAAATTTTAATGAGGCAAATGTCAACTAACGTGACCATGGTTATATGTCAAAAAAACTTAGTGTTACACACCTTTCTGATTTGATGTCATTTTCTTGCAGCTGAGACTTAGCCTTCCAGCAATATATAATTGTAGGGGGGTTTATCACTCCCCCACAAAAAAAATGATATACTTTTTCAAAAATGACCAAACATAAAATCATCGTTTTTGGTCACCAAAACCCACCCCCAACTTCATGACGTCACTACCATCCTCCCACAGGGTTTTCTTGGTCATATGTACAATATAGTGGTGTTTCTCTCTCCTTTAGAATAAATTTCTTCAACTTGTTGAAAGTTTAAAATGGTTGCCAATTCCCTGAATGATCAAAGAGAGCAATGATGATTGAGCCGTGCATTGTAACTCATCATGTTTACGATAAAATTACCAATGTATAATGTCACATCATAATTTCAACCAGCAAATTTAAACTTTTCTTCATGTCCATACACTGTACAAGCTATTAACACAGAGTTATGTGTAAGTTCATTACAGTAGTCAGGACATATCTTAGAAAGATTTGAATGTTTTTTGTGTTTCTCACATTGCAATGGCACACATAATATCGGTATAAAAGTCTGAATTTGACAAGTATCCGTAGCGAATTTAAAAGTTCAATCCGCAACATACAGATACAATCCTTTGATATGATAGCAAGGTAGCTTTTGTATTTGGTTTGTACTGATGAGGATTGCCTGCCTGATGTTGTTCATAAAATAATAGCCTGTGATTACCTTTGTGTCCATTTGGATATTGGTTTTGGTGACCGAATTCATCAACTGTATTTTCTAGTTCTCTTCATTAATTTGACGGCCATCGGATTAGACATGAAGCAAAAAGAAATCATATAAATGCATTGCATCTGGCTTATAGCTATATGTATTTATCATATAGGTTCAGTGCTCAGTGGTTTTAATAAAATCATACCATGGACCTGAAATGGATTTCTTACTGTTATTATTATGATTTTAATTAATGTAGGGCCCTAGTTGTCTTGAGAACAATATCAAGTAGGCCTATCAATGGCCTATTCAGGCATTGTATTAGTTTTAAGTATTTTACATTAACTAAGGATACTACTGTCAGCTCTATATTGAAACCAAATTTGTTGAAAACTATTGATTGTAAAGAAAATTATCACAATATTTGTGGGCACTTCAAGGCACTAAAAATTAGATTTCCCATAGAGATTGTACATAGGCGCACCGGCTTCCTCATGGGGGCACCGCTGTCCTCCACCCACCCCGACTTCGTCATTGAATTGATATGCTCATTCTGCCTATGGATTCAGATGCGCTCAATGAACTTCCATACTTTAATAATTAATGTTTCAGCTTTCATTTGATACCAAATTTACTTGCATTCTCTTATACTTCAAAGATTAATAAAAAAACTAACCGACACAGTGAAAATGTGACCCACCACCCTTTTTGGGTGTCGAGTTAAAACGCTGGCCATTTATGTCCGTCCATGATGAATAGTGCCAACTTCGAGAAATAACCTCTAACTTGATTGCCTGAACCACTAAAACAACTAATGGATGAGCGTAGGTATACACGTACATGGTGCTATTTCCTGGCTATTTCACATTAGAAGGCCGTTTCCAGCAGCCGTTGAATATTATCGGGATCCTGATATTGATAATAATTATTCTAATTACAAAATTCCTTCGTTTGTGAGACACAGACATTTTCGACCATAACCATTCACAGGTATAGTTTACTAGCAGTCCCAATGCAACGTGTAAAACATCTCAAATTTTTTGAAAAATCGAGGGCGCTCTTCACCCAAAAATGTGTGATATTGCTTTAATTTGTGGCTGTAAACCTGCATACTCAGGGGCAACACACATGAAATGCATGCAAACCAGCAGCCAAAATGTCATTTTTCACACTTCTCTTCACAAAAAACCAAGAAAATAAAATTTACATTAAAATTATTTCTTGGTAACAAGACAAGTTTAATGGTTAGTTGTTTTTGCCCAATTTTATTCCTTCATTTTTGTTTTGCAATTCTTCCAGAAACCAACAAATAATTTAAGGCCATGTGTCTTGAACTCGCCACCCAAAAAAGGTGGTGCTGATACGTTTTTCCAAATTCGACTTGAATGAATTGATGATATCTCTGCCAAACATGAAGGTATTGCTATGCTTTTGGTCTCATTTTAAAGCTAAATGAATGCACGTCAGCCATGGTAATGGAGAATACTCTAGCATTTTTAATGATGACACCGTGACTAAAAGAATTCATGATGGGCAGGGTGGTGGAGGCGGGGGAAGCGGAGGCGGGGGAAGCGGTACACACAAACTCTATGGAAGTTAACATTGTTCAGTGTGTATTATCTGCATTTCACTTCTTCTGCACAGACTAAATTGGATTTATGTTCTATTCAGCCTCTAAATGATGTAATATGAATAGGGCCACATGAATATTTAAAGTAATTGACAAACATTTTAATTACAGTTCTTAAAGTAACAAGTTCACGCATAATATGCAAGATCATAATGCCAACATACTGCCTCAGTGGTCTTGCCTATGTTAAACTAGTAAACAAAGGCAGTTATTCCCAAGGACTGAACTGCATGCTTTTGGAATTAAACTTGTTCAGAGAGGACCCACTTTACTTGACCAATGATGACTACCTAGACTTGTGTTCAATTGCCATGTGATGACATTTTATGAAACATCCACTTCAGGACAAGTATTGGTCCAGGTATACACTTACTATGTGTTGTTTTCAGTTGTTTTTTTCAAAAGATATGATAGTACCATTTCAGTAAATTATATTCTTAAACACTCTGAAAATGTAAGCAATTTCATTGGCTGATGCCGGCAGGTCAATTCGATTAATTGACCCAGGTAGTACGCACTGCGTATTGATGTTATTTTTAGGTTGAAGCACTCGCGTCATAACTGGGTTTTGCTACTTTCGCGCTCGTCTGCCAACGTTGCGTATGATTGTTGCATTCAACGGGTTTTTCGATTTGTTGTTACTCTACTGGGTGGTGAGAGTCCTTTCTTGTTGTATTTAACCATAAGTATCGCGAAATTAGGTTAAAGTAACCTTAAATCTTGACACCGTTTAAGCATAAAAGTATGATTTTGGGAACCTGTCCTCTCTTTACGATGAATTGAAACTACCGGCAGAACCCCCATTATTTCTGCGTGGAGACTCAGGCCTCTCCGGCCTCACTTTCTTGCACTTAAAATAATTGTTATCACTTGGTCTCCAATTCCGTCGTAAAGAGATTACAGGTTCCCAAAATCAACCTTTATTCTCTATTCTACTGGACGCTGATAATTAAAGGGGAAAAATTGAACGTCATGACTTCAGGTGGTATTGATATTTTTCGCTCAATTTCAATACACAGTCATTAAATGTTGCTTCTGTATCTTTACATGTATTGTGAAAAGGCATAACCCCACCACAGTATACTTTTTTTAAAAGGAAATTTCATGAGAATTCAAATCCGAAGAGAAAGTAAGTGTAGGGGCAATGGAGGTGAGATATTGCTCTTACAAGAAACATATTTTGTGTTCCTTGAAAGTAAAATGTGTCAAACCATAAAGTGCTTCTACTTCATCCTACTTCCCCACCCAATTTTAGTTGCATATTTGAATTCCTCATGAAATTTCCTTTTAAAAATGTATACTTTGTATAGGTATGGTGAATACTTCTGATGTTATGCTAACTTGAAGTGCGGTAGATGCGATTTTCTTAGAAACACGCAATGTAACGCTCTGGGTGGCGAGTTCAGGACACATGGCTTAATTTTAGGCTATGATGTACTTTATGGCTGTAGACAATCCCTTTGTGAATGCATGTGAAAGTCAAGTAAAGGACTTTCATCCCCCCTTATATTTTTTAGGGAAACGTTTCATATGGAAGTTCCGCACTGAATGAAATGATGTATTGCCATTCATTCCGTCAAGCATTGCACAACGTCAAACATCGCATGACGTACTCAATAGTATACCTCATTTGCATCAATGGGACTTCTTCTATATGAACGTCTACCCCTTATTTTCCTGGTGCTTATTTCTTTGTTGAACATCCATCAATAAACCTGTAAAACCTGTGAACCAGGGAGGATGCTTATAGACTTCTGAATACAATGAAAAATTGGAAAATATTTTTGGCTAACTCCTCCCAAAAAATACCCCACTACCATGTATGTAAGCATGCTTGTTGAGAAGTTTGACTCAACAATAAAGATTTAATATTACTCTTTACTTTTAACTGAACAAAACATTGTTTGATTAACCCTACGCGGCCGAGATGCACTGAGAGCCACGAAAAACGTAGTACCAACCGGTCGGAAAATTTTTCTCGTTGCATCTCGGCCATCAACAACTATTTTTGTCGTCGCAAGCAAATGACTCTCATTGGCCCCTCATTGCATCTGGGGGCGTCTTAACCTACCGAAAATGAACGCGATGTTCCGCTCGTTGCATTGCAATCTGGGCCGTTCTTACGGAAAATGACGCGATGTTCCTTTCGTTCAGCATCTTGGCCGTCTTCCCGGAAAATGAACGCTATGTTTCTCGTTGCACACCTGGGACGTCATTCCGGGAAATTAGCGATGCTTTCACTGCATTTCGGACTGTTTGCCCGCATAAGGCGCAATGCTTTTCAACAGGCGGGTGATACAAATGCCCATATACAATTTCATTTTCATTTCGAGGTGATAGCGCCACCATTTTCGATAACTTTTTTTTTTAATTATGCATAAACGAATTCATGACGTAAACCGGACAGGACGTAGCTAAAGCGCCACGCACAGACTATGATGTTAGCTTATGCGGCCACTCACGACTGGCGAACTATACTCAAATTTCACCAGATCACATGGTGCATAACGCATATTCCATTATTTATTTATTTATTTATTGTATTATTATCCCTGTTTTTTTATTGCCTTCGCACGCGATGTTCCTCGTTGCATCTGAAACGTCTTTCCGGAAAATGGCGCGATGTTTTTTCGTTGCATCTGGGCCCGTCTTCCGGAAAATTATGCGATGCTTTTCGTTTCAGTCTGGGGCGTCGTCGGGAAATGACGCGATGTTTTTCGTTGCACTTGGCCGTTATTGACTTACGCTACTTATTCTGTGCCGGGAAAAAACTGCCGATATGCATGAAACGCAAAATTTGGCTCTCGTTGCACATCTGGGCCGTTAAAATAAAAATAATTGCCCCTTCGTGCATTTGGGCCGTCGTTCGGCAAAACGACCCAGTCCGGGTTAGGGTTAAATATAGTGAAACGCATGTTCTGGTCTAGACAGGCATGTACTTGTAGCATGGACAGCATTAAGATGTTAAGGTGCGTTTTCACATCAAAACGGTCTTTGTTCCCCCCCCTGATTACCCCCCGGGAAGTGATCAGTTTTGATATCTGATGAAAGGCATATCACTTTCTCATTGTCGTCCTGAATTTGAGCCCGTAAATCCTTTCTTTCCCAAGATATTATCAAAAAAACAGATATTTTCAATGGTTAACCATATTGCACAGTAATTATAGGGCTTTGCAAATATGCATTATTGGCTTCTACCATCAAAACCGTACAGTGTTGGTTTCCCACTGTAACTTAATGGGGTATTTAGTGCCAGCTCTTTATAAGTCGAGACCCAAATAGACTAATTTCAGAACAAGCACCTTTAATAATCCTGGAAATTCTGTTTCATAGTATTTTACTTGAATGTGGCCAGTCACTTCACAGTATAATAAAAAATACATCCGTCCTCATAACCGCATGTGGTGCCTGCCGTCGCGGTTTGTAATGAAAGTGTCGCGTTGACCTTTTGACCTTGGCACGTGACCTTTCACTCATTAACAAATGAGGGACCAAATGGTGCACCTATGATTCCAGTTTGGTTCCAATTTAGGTCAATTTTTACATTTTCAACACAGCCTATCTTACAACTTGACCTCACATGACCTTTGACCTTGGTATGTTAACCTTTGCCTCATCAGCAATGGGGATTCCCATGTTTGCATCTTACGACTGAGTTTGTTTGTTTAAAATCCATCAAAGTATGCAGATAAATACAAGCCATGTTAACCCTTTTTTTTCACAACAACAACAACAGACTCAAAGACATCAACAACAGACTACGGGGACAGTGATCCCTAGTGTCTTCCTGCCTTAAGGTCCAGGCGACACAAAAACCTAAACAAGCACTGATGCCATCCACACATACATGCATGCATGCACACTACCGCACACACAGATTACAAACAACAAACTATTACGTTCAAAATCACCCACTTTTGCTGGATGCATGCTCCTTACCACCGGTGGCATAACAGGCAATACATAACAACCGAATAACATATAGGATGACTAAATGACCAAAAACACCTGAAAACAGACCAAAGGTTTCTGTCCCAATGAAAGCAACAAAATTCACACCTTCCTTACCATCTGGCCAGGTGGACTGTTTTTGCTAACAATACTATATACCCACACTACGCATCCATTGAACCCACATTTGTAGGTCTGTGTGGTCAGCCACATTAATTGTGTGAGGTTCTTTATAAATGAAATTCACATGTCCGTATAGTATTTGCTCTAATTGGGCTGTAATCCTGAAACACATCAAGCACACTACAGTCGATGGGAAAAAATGCTTTGGCGATGCGATAGCTTATTCTGTTGGTGCATAGAGAGGAAACTGAATTACCTCTTCCAGGCCTCTTTCTTGTGGTCACTTTCATGAAACTGCATATTACCATTCTCCATACTTGTTTTCGTTTCCATTTTTTTCCAAGAACTAACAAAATGTTTGTAGGTTTGTATAGACTGGAGAAAGCACCCCTGGACAGTGAATGACTTGACTGTGGTTAGTAGGAGGTTGGTGATAGCTTATAAACCAAAACTGGTTTCCAATAAAAGTTACCCCAATCATTATTAACCTTTCTGACATCCTCCGTGTCTAGTCAAACCCAGGGCACTGAAGAGAGTGGACTCTTCTTGGGAGATGTTCCACACATTACCTACTTTTGGTTGCTAATTATACAGCTCTCCATTCTACAATCAGCGCTATTCCCGACCAAACTCACTAAACCTCAATGATCTGAGGCTAGAAAATGCACAAAAGTCCAAAGATGGCGATGACGTCATCGTACAAACAACTCAAATGGGCACGAAATCGCCGACCTCCCGCTTGGCTTGCCATCCCGGCCATGGGAATGGTGCGCCGGAGGCCCTGTTCGAATCCCGCCAAGGATGTCCAATCTTCTTTACCCCTTCCCTTCCTCTCGTAAACCAGCTAGAAACCAGTTGCCTCGGTTGTCCGACGAATTGCTGGACTACATGCTACGGTATTTTCAGCCATAATAACCGAATTGATAAAAGGAACGTAAAATCATATCTCGTGAGAACGACAGCAGACAAAATCACCGTTGAGTACAAATTGACGACCCATGTGTTGCCAATTTCTGGTTTCTCACAGGTATGCGCACTCTTCCGGAATGGTGTGTATTTCTATTGGCGTTAACCGGATAATTTCTCTGGCATTATCCTTCCAAAAGAGGATGAATGCCAGTGAAAACTTTTGTTGGTATAAGCAAGAAAATGCCAGAGAACGGCTGTTTCTATTGCCAATTTAATCCCTTTGCCGGTATATACCTGCAAAATTGGTCTCAATACAAACACACTATTAAATTGATACACACAAATTAGTACAGATGCTTTCATTACAGATGTAAACGTGACTTGTGTTTTGTAAAGAACACTTATTTACGATTGACCACAATTAGTGATGAACAAAAGAATTCAACTTAGTTACAGCTGTTCAGTCCAGTTTTTACCATTGTTTTTTAAGGCATGGATTACAAAATCAGACAGCTCAATTGATCAATTCACAGCTATGTGATGATAATATTGGAAATATCCAAGGACATCCTTACCGTTGCTAGGAATACACATGATCATCGCAAATATGAGCCAGATTTTGATTATTTCGATTTCCACATAAAATTTTTCTTTTGATTTTTTCAAATTAAAAGCATGAATCTTTTAAGAGGAGATCTGTTAAAGACACTATCAGTGATTTGCTAAATCAGCAAATCGAAAAAATCATCAAAAATCAGATTTTAGCATGTACGTAACAAGTACAGGTATCCTAACATACCCTGCAAATGATAAGACCAGAAGGAACCTAATAAGGACAGAATCGGAGATTTTAGTCATTACTGTCCGAACGGACACATACTACAACACGTAATTGAATGGAGAATCGTATCTTGGAACACTGCCGTTTTCTTCCTTTTCTTTCAATTCTACAGCTGGAAAAGGTAACTTATGAGAATTCTACAGACTTCCTTCACTTTGAAGTTATTCCTGCAAATTTCAAATATTTTTCAAATCACTGATAGTGTCTTTAACATATTCCTTAAAGCTGAACTGTATGATAACAGAATTCTCTTGTGGGACATTTGGGTATTTCACATTTTTTGTTTACTTAAAACCAGTAAATGACTGTGAGGTACATGTAGTACTGAAAAGGCATGACTGCCTTTGAGTACCTACTGGGCATTTTGATTCTGCTGTTAAACTCTCCAGCTCTCCATTCAACATTCTACAGACATGGAACACTACCTGGCTAGATACCCCAAGACCAGACAAATTCACTATCACACCCATGACAGAACTCCCACCTGGTAGCAACCTTCCACGTAAGGAATGGGTCACCTTGAACAGGATTCGCACAGATGTCGGTCATTTCAACAGCAATAGGTACCAATGGGGGCTGTGACCATCTCCAGCCTGCCAATATGGCTCTCCATCGCAGGCTGCGGATCGCATTCTCAATTAGTGCCCTGCCTTTGTCACACGCGGCTATCTAGCTTGCAAACCCCATCAGTCACACAGTGAGCTGGCTCTACCAACTTTGCTGCGCTGCTCTACACGAAAAAGTGATCCCTTTTTTTTTTTGGGGGGGCTATGAACCTATCTGACAATTTATTGGTGTAAAATAATGCACACCAGAGTCATCAAATACCCCCCTGAACCGGTTAGATGCTAATCCTCAATACCACTATTTGGGTGTTGAAAGAATCCTGTTGCTGTGGTATTGTGACAATCTCCCCTGCAGTTATAGACTTGTGGTGCAAGCATTGAACCGTATTACATTGATTCAGACAGTTACATAGTTAACTGGCTAGTATTTAAGCAATTGATGAATTACTCATAATACTGAGCCCCCCCCCCCAAATTCATACAATCACCCTTGCTCAAAATTCCCCAAAATTACAGACAGCTCAAACCAAGATGGTAGCAACCATGCAGGAAAATTATTTTTCCTTCCCTCACTAAAAACAGGCTTCAACACTGAATTTTCATTTCATTTGCGTTTTACGACTTATATAAGATTTTCCTATTGTACTGAATACATGTAATGCAGAAATAACAGTTTTATATGTAATATGGAACATGCCTGTGGGCCTCACTCGTTAGGGTTAGAATTTTTTTAAGTACGGGTACATGGTAGGTGAAAGATCATGGGTTAAGTGGTTACTCAATATAACTTACTCCGTGGGAGAGAATTCAATGCAACTAGAACCATGTTTAGGAGCCCAAGGTTGGTACACTCAATACTTTGTGGGAATGGGCAATACAAGGGATATTGATTCACGACTACCGCAATCACACTGCAAACTGACATTTAAATCTTCCGTATCTAAATCCACATGTAGTTGGAAAAGAGGAACGTGACTAAAATGGTCTCATGCCATGTAGGGCCATTGTAGCTATTACTATGTAATGCATTGTCTGTATTATACATTATGTAAATACCCCACAATTATCCCATTTCACTAGCAGCAAGAGGAATGTCAATAGTTTTGCAATCATTAGTTCATACCAACAAAATTACTGGTTCTTAATTATCTACCCGGGGGGGGTTCTCCAACTGTTTGGGAAGGGACGTGCCTCCACGACTCTTGAAGTAGGACCCCATAGCTAAAACATTTTTCAAAAAAAAGGGACCCATAGCTATACAGAGATGCAAATTTAAACCCAAATTTGCCATTTGAAGCGGGATGATAGATGCGAGGTCTTAGAATCGCGCAATGTAACGCTATGGGTGGCGAGTCAAAGACACATGGCCTTATAGTATTAGGCTGATGAATGTAAAAACCTGTTTTTTAGGATGTATGATCCGTTGTGAAATGCATGTGAAGCAAGCAAGTAAAAGGACTTTATCCCACCTTATTTTTGGTAGACGTTTCATATAGAAGCCTCATTGAGGAAATGAGGTATTGCCATTCATTCCGTCAAGCGCTTACTGCACAACGTCATACATCGCAAGACGGAATCAATAGTATACCTGATATGCATCAATGGGACTTCTTCTATATGAAAGTTTACCGATTTTCTGGTGCTTATTTCTTTGTTGAAAATACAATCAAAATAAACCTGAAAACCCTGTGAACCAGGGCGGATGCTTAGACTTCTGAAACAATGAAAATTGGACATAGTTGGGCTAACTCCAAAAATACACATACTACCCTGATGTATGCCAATGCTTGTTGAGAAGTTGATCAACAATAGATTGAATACTCTTTACTTTTAACTGAACAAAAGAGTGTTGATTAACCCTAACGCGGGCGAGATGCAATGAGAGCCACCGAAAACGTAAGTACCGGTCGGAAAAATGTTATTCGTTGCATCTCGGCCATCAACAATATTTTTGTCGAGCAAATGACTCCCATTGGCCCCCAGTGCATCTGGGCCGTCTTTACCGGAAAATGAGCGAGTTACTCGTTGCCATATGGGCGTCTTTACGGAAAATGACGCGCTGTTCATCGTTCATCTGGGCCGTCTTCCCGGAAAATGACGCGATGTTCCTCGTTGCACTGGGACGTCATTCCCGGGAAAAATGATTGGATGCTTTTCACTGCATTTCGGAGGGTTTGCCCGAAGGAAGGAGCATGCTTTTCATCAGGGCGGGGGGTGATTACAAAGGCCATAGCAATTTCGATTTCGAGGGTGATAGCGCCACATTTTCGATTAGCTATTTTATTATGCATAAAAGTGCTATTCATGACCGTAACCGGAGCATTGACGTAGCATAATAGCGCACGCACGACATATGATGTAGCGTAATAGCGCCTCTCACGAATGGGAAACTTAAGATACAAATTATACAAATCATCCCCAGCAAATATCAATAAAATGAAAATATATTATTATTTAATTTATTTATTCATCCTGTTTTATTGGCATTCGCAACGCGATGTTCCTGTTGCATCTGAGACGTCTTTCGAAAATGGGCGCAGATGTTTTGTTTGCATCGGGGCCGCTTCGGGGAAAAATGATGCGATGTTTTTTCGTGCATCTGGGCCGCTTCCGGGAAAAAAAGGGACGCGAGTTTTTCGTTGATCTGGCGCCGTTACTGACTTTACGCTACTGTATTCCTGTGCCGGGACGGAAAAACGGCCGAGATGCAATGTAACGCAAGATTTGGCTCTCGTTGCATCGGGCCGTTACAAATAAAAATCGATTGCCCCCTGTTGATTTGGGCCGTCGGTCGCAAAACGACCATACGGGTTAGGGTTAAAGATAGTGAAACGCATGATGTATGCTGGGCTTAGGACATGCATGTACTTGTAGCATGGACAGCATATAGATGTTAAGGTGCGTGTTTTTCAAACGTCTTTGTTCCCCCCATGATTTACCAGGAAGTTATCAGTTTTGAATGATGAAAGGCCATATACTTTCTCATTGTACAGTCCTGAAATTTGAGCCGTAAATCATTTCTTTCCCAAGATATTATCAAAAAAACAATATTTCAATGGTTAACCATATTCGCACAGTTTTGAGTAGGGCTTTGCAATATATGCATTATGGCCTGATACCATCAAAACCGCAACTTTTGTTTCCCACTGTAAATTAAGGGGGTACTTATGTGCCAGGCTCTTATATAAAGTAGAGAAACACAATAGGAACTTAATCAAACAAAGCACGTTAATTAATCCTGAAATTCTGTTTCAATAGTATTTTACTGAAGTGGCCAGTCAATTCCAGTTATAAAAAAAATTTACATCCGTCCTCAGACCGCATGTGCCGCCTGCCGTCGCGGTTTGTAATTGATAGGTCTGTTCTGACCTTTGACCTTGCATGACCTTTCACTCATTAACAACATGAGGGGACCCAATGGTTGGCACCTATGATCAAAGTTTGGTTCCAATTTAGGTCAATTTTACACTTTCAGCCTATCTTACACTGAACTCACATGACCTTGACCTTGACCTTGGTATGTGACCGTTGACCTCATCAGCAAAGCGGATCCCATGTTGCATCTACGGACTGAAGTTTGGTTTAAATCCATCATAAGTAGGCAGAATTACAAGGCAAATGTTACCCTTTTTTCACAAACAACAACAACAGACCATCAACAGACTCAACAACAGACTACAGGGGGACAAAGTGATCCCTATGGTCTTCAGCTCTTAAGGCAGTCGGCACCAGAAAAACCTAAACAAGCACTGATGCACATCCACAAATACATGCATGCATGCAAACATACACGCAAACACAGGATTACAAAAACAGAAAAAACTATGAAGTCAATCACCACTTTGCTGGATGAATGCATCCATGCACGGTTGCAGAACAGCAAACATAACAACCTGACCTAACCTATAGGATGACCAAAATGACCAAAAACACCTGAAACAGACCAAAGTTTCTGTACCAATGAAGGCCCAAAATTTCCACACCTTCCTTACCATCTGGCCAGGTGGACTGTTTTGCTAAAAAACATACTATATTACCCACACTACCACCTCCAGTGAACCCGACATTTGTAGGTCTGGTGCAGCAATAAGGTGTGAGTTTCTTTATTGTTCAAATGTCGTATAGTATGTGCTATAAATTGGGAATGTAATCCTGAAAAACACAGGCAAGCAAACTAAACAGTCGGATGGGAGAAAAACATGCTTTGCGATGCGATAGCTTATTCTGTTGGTGCATAGAGAGAAACTTGAATGTACCTCTTATCAGGACTCTTTCTTGTGGTCACTTTTGCATAAAACTGCATATTACCATTCTCATACTTGGTTCAGTTTCATTTTTTCCAAGAACTAACAAAAATGGTGTAGGTTGGTATAGAATGGAGAAAGCACCCACTGGACAGGAATGGAACTGTGGTTAGTAGTGTTGGTGATTAGCTTATAACCAAAACTGGTTTCAATAAAACGTTATCCCCAATCCATGATTAACCTTTCTGACATCCTCCCTGTGTCTAGTCAAACCCGGGCACTGAATGATTAGTGGAACTCCTGAGATGTTACACCGATGACCTACTGTGCGTTGTAATTAAAAGGCTTCTCCGATTCCCCCAAATCAGCGCTATATCCCGGACCAAATCACTAAACGCAATGAGCTGAGGCTAGGAAAAGGCACAAAAAGTCCAAAAAGATGCGTTGATGTCATCGTACCATCATTCAAATGGGCACGAAATCGCAGACTCCCTCTTGGCTTGCCATCCCGTGCTATGGGAATGGTGCGCCGGATGTTTGGCCCAATCTTCTTAGCTTCTATCCTTTTTTTACCCCTTCCCTTCTTTGGAAAACCAGCTAGAACCGTGGCTAGGTGGTCCCGACGAATTGTGGACGACATGCTACATAGTTCAGCCATAATAACCGAATTTAAAAAAGAACGTAAAATCATATCTCGTGAGAACGACAGCAGACAAAATTCACCGTTGAGTTACAAATTGACGACCCATGTGTTGCCAATTTCCGGTTTCTCACCGGTATGGCACTGACCGGAATGGTGTGTATTACTATTGGCGTAACCGGATTAATTCTCTGGAATTATCCTTCCCAACGAGGATGAATGCCAGTGAAAACTTTGTTGGTTATAACAAGAAAATGCAAGAGAGAACGTGCTGTTTCTATTGCCAATGTAATCCCTTTGCCGAGTATTACCTGCAAAAGTGGTCTCAATACCAACACACTATTAAATTGATACACAAATAGTAACAGATGCTTCCATTACAGATGTAACGTGACTTTGTTTGTAAAGAACACCTTATTTACGATGGACCAATAGTGATGACACAAAATATCACTTAGTTACAGCTGTTCAGTCCAGTTTTTACCATGTTTTTTGAAGGCAGGGGATTACAAAATCAGACAGCTTCAATTGGATTTCATTCACAGCGATGTGTGATTAAATGGAAAGATCCCAGGAAGCCTTACCGTTGCTAGGAATACACATGATCATCGCAAAATGGAGCCAGATTTTTGATATTTTGATTTCCACAGAAAATTTCGTTTGATTTTTTTCACTTAAAAGCCATCGAATTTTTAAGAGGAGATCTGTTAACATATTCCTTAAAGCTGAACTGTAGATAAAAGATTCTTTGTGGGACATTTGGGTATGTCACATTTTTTGTTTACTGAAAACCAGTAAATGACTGTGAGTACAGGTAGTACTGAAAAGGCATGACTGCCTTTGAGTACCTACTGGGCATTTTGATTCTGTGTTAAACTTCCAGCTCTCCATTCAACATTCTAAGACATGGAACACTACCTGGCTAGAACCCCAAGACCAGACCAAATTCACTATCACACCATGACAGAACTCCCACCAGGTAGCAACCTTCCACGTAGCGGAATGGGTCACCTGAACAAGGAGTCGCACAGTCGGGTCGTTTCAACAGCAATAGGTACCAATGGGGCTGTGACCATCTCCAGCTGCAATAGGCTTCATAGCAGACTCGGATAGCACTTCTCAATGAGTGCCCTGCCTTTTGTCCACGGGGATATCTAGCTTCTCAAACCCCAATCAGTCAACAGTGAACTGGCTTCTAACCAACTTTGATGCTGCCTAATTACACGAAAAAAGTGATTCCCCTTTTTTTGGGGGGGGGTATGACTTTATACTCGAACATTTATGGTGAATGAATATAATGCACCACCAGGAGTATAAATACTCCCTGAAAGCAGGTTAGATGATTATAAATCCTCAATACCACTATTTGGTGGTATTGAAAGCATACCTTGTGTGCTGTGGTATATGTGACCGATCCCCTGCAGTTAGTTATAGACTGTGTGCAAGCATTTGAACCAGTAATTACATTGATGTAGCCAGTTACATAGTTTAACTGGCTAGTATTTAAGCAATTGATGAATACTCATAATACTGAGCCCCCCCCCCCAAATCATTACAATCAACTGCTCAAAAAAATTCCCCAAAATTACAGTATCAGCTCAAAACCAAGATGGTATCACCATGCAGGGAATTTATTTTTCCCCTCACTAAATAACAATGCTTCAGCAACTGAATTTCATTCTCAATGGTGCTTTTAGAATTTATATAGATTTCCAATATTGTACTGAATACATGTAATGCAGAAATAAATGTTATATGTAGAACATTAACATGCATGTGGGCCTCACTCGTAGAATTTTTTAAGTACGGTTAATGTAGGTGAAAGATCATGGGTTAAGTGGTTACTCAATATAAGCTTACTCGTGGAGAGAGAATCATGCAAATAGAACCATGTTTTTTAGGAGCCCAAGGTTCCTATACACCCTCAATACGTTGTGGGAAGGGCAAATACAAGGTGGATATTGATCACAGAATACAGCAATAACACTGAAAAACTGACATTTAAATCTTCCGTATCTTTAAATCCACATTGTATTGGAAAAGAGGAAACGTGATAAAATGTCTTGCCAATGTTAGGGCATTGTGGCTATGTACTATGTAATGCCTTGTCTGTATTAACATTAGTAAATATCCACAATTTATACCAATTTCTTAATAGCAGGCAAAGAGGAATGTCAATAGTTTGCATCAGTAGTAATTACCAACAAAAATCTAATGTTTCTTAATTTCGACCGGGGGGGGGGGTTTCAACTTTGTTTGGTAGGGACGTTGCCTCCACGGAGCCTCTGAAGTAGGACCCATAGTATAGCCATTTTGCAACAAAAAGGGACCCATAGCTATACCAGAGATGCAAATTAACCAAATTTGCCATTTCATGCAAAATTTGGACATTTTCGCAAATTTGGACCAATTGTTGGCTTCATATTGAGGAAATTTGACTAATTTTCACAATTTGCAGAAATGTTGGTTCGATTTAGAAATGTGACTATTTTCCCACAATTTCAGACAATTGAAAAAACCCGACCCATTGATATACCAAAATTGGATTATGAAAAAGGGGTCATTGATATTACAGAAGGTTTTTGAACATGGGGGGGACCGATGTCTGTGGCACGTCCCTATAGGGTCAGTGGGTGTGAACCCCCGGGGGATTTCTACATACTGATGTTTTCTGCCATCTCAGAATGCACAATTAAATGGTTATCTGTGAATCATAGGGCCTAACTTATTTGTTTCAAGTGAACTAATGTTCCATTTTGTTCAGTCAGGAAATTTTAACAAAGACTTAGAGATTTTTTTCAAGATTTAAAGGTGCTTTTCAGATTCAGCACCTTTGTGTTTTATTTATGGCACTGAGCATATCCTTGAGAAAGCATTCCAAAAATTCATGAGGTGATTCTGATCTTGGATTGGTGGTGTGAGCAAATGATTGTAATCAGGTTCCTATAAGGACACTGTGCTGTTTGTTTGGAAAACCGTATTGTTTTCTTAACTCCCGTTATTTGGAAAATCTCCTTTTTTCCAATGTCGATAATTTACATATTGCATCACTTTGCGTGCAAAGATTGACCCCCAAAACTAAACATACAACAAATTTCTATTCAGGCGTGTGCGATCCCTGTGACGTCATACCCATGACGTCACCACTGATCCCATCATGCTCGTCCTCTTCCCGCAACCACATAGGCTCACCATTCGGGCGGACAACAGGTGGGGCTGGGTGGGAAGGGCTCGGACATGGAAAAAGGAGATTTCAAAAACGGGAGTTTAAAGAAAACAATATGTTTAAAAAAACTCCCTAATATTTGAAATCTCCTTGGGTTTCCAATGTCATTTAATTTTTTTTGGGTTGTTTAAAAACATATTGCACGACGAAATGGAGAGTGAGTACCGAAACGTCCAAAAAACTATAAATTTTCACAGACCCAGGTGCAGTTCGGAGGCGCGACGGCCCCGACGCCATCGCCAGAGCAGGAAAATAGTTTTGGCCGTCAACGGCGGCCCAGACTGGCGGAGCACTCGGCTGTACGGTACACCGGTCAAACTCCGTAAGGCGGTTGGCAAGTCCCACTCGGGCATAACTGGCCTCGTTGGCGGCGGGCGGTGTTTTTTTGAACATGCCAAGTAATAGGCGGTTCAAGGACTCATCACCTTCGGTACAGCCCTAGGGGCCGTACCTCGGTGAAAGAACTGAACCGCCGACTGTAAATTCTTGGATTGTGTTTCGTGGTCCTAGGGCCACTGCGAAATAAAGGAAAATCAGGAAGTCTGCGACTGACGAACAGACGAAGTGGCCGGACAACATTTTTTTTTGTCCATGCACACTTAGCGAAGCCCCGCCATCGTTCCAAAATAAGTGAGTGAGTGGAATCTTTGCCAACCCATGGCCGCCAGATCCGGCCAGCGTCACGAGAGAAAGGCCTTGCGTCTGAAAACGCTTCCTGAGAGCGGACAAGCTGTCAGTGAAAGCGTCACCAGATTCCGTTATGGAAATCAGCCAGGGATTCTCCCACAGGAATGTGAGGTCCCGCGGGAGAGTCCGCGGCAGGTCCATTTGCAAGCAGGTTCACCAGCGGACGAAACCAAGGCTGACGAGGCCAGAAGGTGGCCACGATCTTACGTCGCAGACCCTCGGCACCCTTCCGACCATGTCTACCACTCCAAGACGAAAGAGCAAAGAGCTACAACGCCCACGCTCCGGGAATCTCGTCCCAGAGAGCAGTACATCGGAAGCTTGGCATTTTGGAGGACGCAAACAGATCTATCGAAGGGCTGGTCGAGACCCGGAAGATTGATGCGCTACCTGAGGAGGGACCGGGGACCACTAGAGAAGTGGTCCCGCTCCTGGATAGACAGTCCGCAGGGACATTGTGAACGACGCCGGAATCGTGAACAGCGTTAACGTTGATTCCCCCTTCGAGGCACCACTCGATCAGAAGTCGAGTGTGGAGGCAAAGAGGGGGGGATCTCGTTCCACCCTGCCTGTTGATATAACGACACCACCGTGATGTTGTGGATTGATTGATGGATCTTGCAAACCGGCAACACCATGTCCTGGAAGTGACGCAGTGAAAGAATCCAAAGCTTTCAGTTCCAGGACATTGATTTGAAGAGAATAATCCGAAGCCGACCAGCGGCCCGAAACAGTTCTCGTCCCGATGTGACCGCCACAGCCATTTGCCCGACGCATCTGTGCTCCGAATAGGTCGGGCTGGGCCGGAGGGAACTACACGCCCTGGAGGAGATTGCTGGGGCAACCTCAACCAGGATAGAGCGTCCCTCACGTGGCAGTCATCGGGACCAGTGGGTCTACGCTGTCCGTGGACGGGTGATTTAGTGCGCCAGAAGGTGCAGCTGGATGGGCCATGCGATGCCGACCAGTACGGCACGATGTCAAGGCTGGCCATGAGACACCCGAAGCCAAGCCAGAGCACGAGCCTGGCTGACCCCGGACAGGAGCGTGGCGCATTGAATGACATTGCAACACGCCGCATTATTGGGAAAACCCGGCCATGAAAGAAGATTGCAGCTGCGCCCCGAAAAAAACTGGGGACTGGCTCGGCTCGAGTTGGACTTCGATAGGTTACGAGAAAAAAAACAAAACCCAACTTTGTGACATCCTGCACCACCCACTTAGTGTGGTAGAGGGCGGAAGGGGTCCCTCGTCGGGTGTAGAAACCAATCGTCCAGATTAGATACAAGGTGATCCCCGCCGTCGAGAAACCGAGCCAACGGCCTTGACCACCCGAGGTGAAGACTCTTGCGCGCCGGGGACAGGCCGAAAGGGAGGCACCGAAACTGTACGCTTCTTTTCCTCTGGAAGCTAGCACAGATGGTTCTCCCGGTTCGATCGGCAGGTGGAGGTAGGCATCCTTGAGATACAGAAGATGTTGCCCAAACCAATTTCTGATTGGGCAACGTGAGAGCATTGGGCAACGTCTTCCATCCGGAATTTCTTCGTTTGATTGAAGGCGTTGGCGGCTTCAAAATTGAGATCGGCCTGCCAATCTCCCTTCTGGGAGGCTAGAAACCTCGATTCTCGAGGGGGGATCGGGACACGATTTGCCTGCTTGAGTCGCAGGCTGTATCTCTTGAAGAGGACTAACAATTTCTGGATCTACAGGGCAGCCGGCCATGACTTCCTGACAGAACAGAAGACGGGGCGGCGGAGCCGTGAACTTCCAAGACGGTAACCGTCAGAGACTACACTCCTCACCCAGCAATCCTGACGATTTCGCGCCAGCGACTGATGGTTATTGATTAAGATTGTCTATGCCTTTCTCCGATTTTAAACCTCAATTGCCAATCTGGCTCTCCCCGTACCGGGCCCGTTGTAAATCGCCTTTTTGTCTTTCCTCGTCACTCTATTCTCACCTCTATTTCTGGTCTCAGAGTCTGGGGGGGTGGGGTTGGGCAGGTGACGGTGGGGATTCTGGGGGGGTGGGAGGGGGGCATATTTCGTAGTGTGGCAGTGTTTTGTGTGCGGGTGGGTGGGGGGGGGGGGGGGGGGGGGGGTGAAATCATTGTTCTTCGTGCGGGTGGGGGGGGGGGGGAGTGGGGGGGGGGGGCGGGGGGGGGGGGGGGGGGGGGGGGGGGGGGGGGGGGGGCGGGGGGGGGAGGGGGGGAGGGGGGGGGGGGGGTGGGGGGGGGGGGGGGGGGGTGGGGGGGGGACTCCCGCCCCTCCGAACTAGGGGGTAGTTGATGGTGCAGTAGTTGGTTGTGTTAGTTTGTTGGAGGGGGGGCGGGTGGGGGGTGGGTGGGGGGCGGGCGACCGGCTGGGTGGGGGGGGTGCGTGGGGGGGGGGAGAGGTGCTGGGGAGGGGGAGAGTGGGGGGGGAGTGTGCAGGATCACAACTTCCTCTTCCACCCTATCCACCCCCCTTTTCTGTCTGTGGCGCTGGGGTTTGTGGAGTGGTGTTTACGGGGGCGTGGAGGGCAGGTGGGGTGGTTGTCTGGTGGGAGGTGGGGGGGGTGGCGTTGGCCTATGGTGGGGCGTGGGGGGGAGTGTTGCGATGTGAGTGGGTGTGGCGGAGGGGGTAGTGTGTGCTCGTTTGGTGTTTGTGTTGTGTGCGCTGGGCAGGGGACGGGTGGGGGGGGGGGGGCCGGGGGAGGGGTAGGGTGGGTGGCGTGGAGCTGGAGGAGTTGTGGCTGTTGATTGTAGTGGTAGTGCGGTGAGGGGGGAGTGAGTGTTGGGAGGGGGTGTGGGGTGAGCTGGGAGGGGGGAGAGGGTACGGGGGGGCGCGGCGGGTTTGAGAGATGAGGGGGGGTTGGGGTGATGGTGGGGTTTGTAGGGTTAGTGCCGAGTGGGGGGTGGGGGGTGCGGGGGGAGTAGGGTGGGGGGGGGACGGGGGGCGGGTGGGGAGTGACCGGGAGTTGGGGGGGGGTGAGAAGGGGGCAGAGTGTTGTTGATGTGTGTGTTGTGGGAGGGGATGGGGTGGTTGGGGGGTGGGTGTGGTTGGAGGGGGGAGGGGGGGGGGGGGGGGCGGTGGCGGGGCGGATGGGGGGTTAGCGGGGAGGGTGATGGAGGGGGAGGGAGGTGTGGGGGGAGTGGAGGGCCAGGGGTGGGGGTTGTGGGCGAGGGTGTCGGCGTAGGCGCGGGGTGGGGGCGCGGGTGGGGGGGGCCGGGGGGGGAGGGGTGGGCGAAGGGGGGGGTGAGAGGAGAGGCAGGTGGAGTGGGGGCCAAAACCTGCTCTCAGTAGGCTTCCCTGATGTACCGCTATTGGACAGAGGTTTCGGGGAGGAGGGGGGGGGGGGCTGGGGGGGGGGGGGGAGGGGGGAGGGGGGGGGGGGGGGGGGGGGGGGGGGGGGGGGGGGGTTGGGGGGGGGGGGGGGGGGGGGGGGGGGGGAGGGGGGTTGGTGGGCGAGTGTGGGGGGGGGAGAGGGGGGGGTGTTGGAGAGGGGGGTGGAGGACTGCTGGGTGGGGAAGGGAGGGGGGATGGTAATAGAGCTGGGTGGGGTGTGAGGGGGGGTTGAACGGTGGGATGGGAGGTTAGGAGGGGTGTTGAGGTCAAGTGGGTGGGGGGGCCGAGCGGGGTGGGTTAGTTGAGGGAGTAGGGGGGGTTTGTGTAGGAGTGTATGTTAGGTGGGGGGGGGGGGAGGTGGCTGGGGGGGCGGGTGGGGGGGGGCGGAGGGCGCGGGCGAAGGAGTGGGATGCGGGTGGAGGGGTTGTGTGAGGGGGGGTGGGCGTGGAGAGAGGTGGAGGGTGGGCGGGAGGGGGGGAAGGCGGCGGGGCGAGGGGGGAGGGGGGGGGGGTTCGGGGGGGGGCGGGGGGGTGGGGGGGGGGTGGTGGGGGGGCGGGAGGATCGTGGGAGGTCAACACAAGTGCCGGTTTTGGGGGTGGGGAGGGGTGAACCAGTATTCCCGGGGTGGGGGGGGTGGGGGGTGTGGGGGGAAACATACAAGCCGCTAATAGTGGGGCGGGGGGGGGGGGGGGGGGGGGGTGGTGGGGGGGGGGGGGAGGGAGGGGGGGGGGTGTGGGGGGGGGGGGGGGGGGGGGGTGGGGGGTGTGGGGGGTGAAGAGGGCGGGGGGGAGGGGGGGGGGAGGGGGGGGGGGAGGGGGGGGGGGGGGGGGTGCGGGTGAGGCGCAGGAGGAGGGGAGGTGGTGGAGGGGGGAGGGGGGGGGGGTGGGAGGGGGGGGTGGCGCAGGCCGAAGTGGCACGGGGCGGGAGGTGGCGGAAGGGCGTGGAGGGAGGCGGCGACTCTCAATCGGGGGGGGGGGGGGGCTCGGGAGGGGGGGGGGGGGAGGGATGGGGGGGCGTTGTGAGGGGTGAGTCCGGCGGGCGGGGTTGGGGGGGGGGGTTGGGTAGTGAGGGTGAGTAGTGGGGCGGGGCAGGTCGGCGGGCGGGGGGCGGGGTTGGGGTGGAAGGGGCGGGCGGGGGGGAGGGGGCGAGGGGGGTGCGTGGGGGGGTGGGTTGGTTGGGGAGGTGTGTGGTTGGGGGTGGTGGGGGGGAGTGGGGGGGGGAGAGGGGGGGTGGGGGGAATCACGTTTGCGGTGGGGGAGGGGGGGGGGGGGTGGGGGGGGAGTAAACGGGGGGGGGGTGGTGGGGGGGGGGGGGGGGGGGGGGGAGTGGGGGGTGGGGGGAGAGGGAGGGGGGGCTGGCGGGGGGGGGGGGGGTAGTCGGGGGGGTGGGGGGGGGGGGGTCGGGGGGTGGTGAGTGGGGGGGGAGTGGGGGGTGCGGGGGGGGGGGGGGGGGTGTGGGGGGGGGGGGAGGGGGGGGGGGGGGGGGGGGGGGGGGGGCGGGGGGGGGGGGGGGTGGGGGTTTTTTTTGTTTTTTTTTTTTTTTAGAACAGACGGCCGCCCCCACCGGGGGATAACCCCCGGCGGGGAAGTTCAGTGGGCAAACGCCCTGGAACAGCGGCCGCCAACCCCGTCAAACGCCAGACTCCTTGCGAGGCCGCTTGGAGGTCTGGCTCGTCCCCGTGTGCCACGCTACGCTTTCCCCAGACATCCCGGAGGACGCCTTCATTAGAGGGACGGGCGGAGCGGCGGAGCAGCGGAAGTTGTCGGCGTAGCCAGCGAGGGCTTGGCTGCATTCCCTTAGAAGAACGCTTCTTCTTCTTCGAGGTGGTAGCCTTACCCTTCCACGCACATTGGCGAGCCCAAGCCCTCAAGGGTCTTCTCGTCCGTAATCAGAGTCCCAACCTGCTCAATGGCAGAATTCAACTCCGAACCAAACAGAGAAGACCCCGACAAGGAAACCCTGTGAGAGCTGTCGGCCAGCTGCGGAGAGAGCTAGGCGGACCGCTAAATGCCCGCTAGGACGTTCTTACGCCGCCAAGCACCAGGTACGCGACGCAAGGGCCATGGCAATATCTAGCGACCGTGATGCCAAACCCGCGGCGAGAAGCCACCCGAGCGAAACCCCCCGGGTGATCCCGGTCCAGCCGCTGCAGTCCCAGTTGGTTGAGGAGGGTCAGCTGAAAAGCCGCGCATCGCATGAGTGACCGTAGTCGCCCGTCGATGTCGGCCCGGATCCCCTCCCAGAACCAGAGAAGGCAGAAAGGCTGGACCCGCCCCCCCCCCGAAGGGCACGCTCGCGGACCTCTGTTCGAGGTCGGCACGGCAGAAAAGCTTCTCGTATTCCTCCGAAGGAACCTCCGGAGGGCACGGTTCAACTCTGCGTCCGCATAGACCAGGCCTTATCCGGGTCGGACAAAGTACTGGTCCACCTCTCCCGAAATGTCTGAGGCAGAGTCAACGCCGCATGAGCAGACGTCTCGGCTTGGCGCACCCAAACGAATTGGGTCGCGTTCAGGCCCAACGGACCGTCTTGCTCCGCACGCGCATGAGAGATCGAAGTCCATAAAGACTCCGAAAAAGGAATATCATACACCTGGCGCCGGAGGAAGGCATATCCCCGAGGGAGAGCGCCAACCTCCGCCTGGCGAACCTCCCGCCCCGAAGGGGGAGGCTCAGCCGAGCCCGAAGCTACCCCGGTCCGGTCCCGAGTGGAGACCTAGCGGCTCCTGAGGCAGCAACCTCCCCCGAAAGGGATAGCACCAGCCCTAGCCCGGTGAGCTTCAAGCCCGACGAAGGGCAAGTGGCTTAGCCAGGCCTGAACCAACTCATCCCATACGGCTGGGACTGAGGCAGCTCCAAGTGCTGCTCCCATGGCGGGGTCAGCCACGGAGGGCGATCCCCAGTAGGAGCGCTGGCAGCGAGGCTGCCGCGGTTTGGTGGGTGTTGTCGGTGCCGCAGCCGTCTCGACGTAGTGCACAGCGCCGACTGGCTTACGGGAATTCCGCGAGAGAAACTCCCTGTTCGCTGTCGATCATGTCCCAGTGAATCCCCGCTAGTCCTCACAGTAAGGACAGGCAAGGGGACTCTCTAGTACACAATCGATGGCGCCAGCAAGCGGGGGTGGGATCCCACTCAAAACAATTGGCGGCTACCCCACAGAGCAGTGCTTGGTCATTGAAAGTGATAAGCAATGCACGATACACTAGTTTACTCAAAGATAATTGTTCCTTCTCGAAGGGACGTGAATTTACAACAAAGGCAGTCCTTCCAGAGAGGACAAAGAAGAATAACAATCAAAGACAAACAAAGAAGGAGGATGTTAAACTAGGGTAACGACCTGGCTTCAAAGGGCCTTGGAGGGTGGTAATTATCGGACTAGGCCAGAGACGCTGGGCACAAGGGGCGGCTGGAAACGTAACTAAAATCTAAGACGCCTACAAGAAAGAATCGATTTAAATAATAAAGATTTAATTCTAAGAATGGTATGGACACATCAATCGGATTAGCTGTTGGGACACAAATCTGTAGGAACACAAAAGAATAGGAGTTTAGGAAACTATTGACCCCCGGAACACGGAATTAAAGTCTAGTGGAGACTGCCCAGTTTAATAATAAAACAATCGAGTAATGGAGTCGTCGTTAGTATATTAAAACTGGATATAAAAAGCCAAAATTTTACGGGGACGGCCTCTCTCGCCAATGAGAGCATGTATTAAATGCCGTGTCGCACCCAGAACAGTAACAACATAAGAGTGTGTACAACCCACCGAACAATCAAATTGACTCAACGTAGTTTAATAGTTATAATGGGGAAATTTACGGGGGTTCCGAATTTGGCAGAGCAAATCTGGAAACCTGCGGCTTCGCGAAAATTTTGGCAGAATCAGACGATTTCTTTTATCGTCGCGATCCAAAAATCTTAAAATCGGACTCAGGACATGTAGGCTAACGGTTAAACTTAGAGTTTTCACCCTTAGTCCTGGCCGAACAAATTCCAGCCAAACCTTGTGAATTACTACTCGAATCGGGAGCTACAGATACAGGACTCAACGGTCAGGTAGGGTAGAGCCCCCAAGGGATATGAAAGAGGCCGAGCATTGATGGGGATCGCCCGGTGACGTCAGTGGTATGAGGTCACCAGGGACTCGCTCTGAATGAAATTGTGTATGTTAGTTTTGGCGGTCATCTTGTGCCAACAAAGATGATGCACTATGTAATTATCGACATGGAAAACCCTAGGCGATTTCAAATAGAGGGCGTTATTTTTCTGTCCATTTAAGGGATGCGTTAAGTCCTATTTGTGAAAAATATGAATATGTTGATAAAATTATGTTTTCCTTGAGTTAAATTATACATTGGAATTTCAGCTTTAATTTGCTTTTAGGTGATTTTAATTTAAAATGATTCATTCTGTTTAAAAGTTATGGTTGATCAAAGTGCAGCATATCGACGCGACGCAGCAAGCAAAATTAATGATTTCTCCTATATACTTACACATGTATTCGGTTTCTTATGTATTTTATGTTTTTTTAAATGCTATTTTTAACAAGTATTGGCCAAAAATTGAGTTTTCACCTAAATTTTTGCAACCACATAATACGCGAAAGTATTATTTGGTTGATCTAATTATTTATGAACATATCAGTTATGTTAGTTTGTGAGTGTCCAAATTGAAAAATTTGTGCACCTAATTTTGCATATTTATTGTTTTTAACTTTAAACACAGTTTCTTCCCAGAGCAATTAGAGTTGCTGATACACTTGCGCGCAGTGTTCTCTAGAACTAAATGTCCAATTGCTTTTAAATTGTATGGTAATTATGGGAAATGATCTAAAACGTTATAGAGAGCTATGGAATTTTATTCTCTGTGTCATATTCTGATGAGTTCAACAAAATTTAGCGAAAATGTGATTAGGCGGGGAAATAGAGGTCATTGACCCCACCTTCCTGATTAAAAAGTAACTTGTTAGCTCTATAAACTTTTAGCATGTGTGTACTTAAACTAATTTATATGCACAATCTCATCTTAAAAAACTGATTTGGGAAAGTGGAGAAAGAAAAATTATGCGCAGGTATGTACCTAAAAGCCAATATGGCCCGCACGTTTTCATGGCAACTGGTTAGACAGTGAACTTTGAAAATAGCTGGAATAAAGTCTTTTTAATCATAGTGATTATAGACCAAATATGAATGTATTATACAGGGTAGTATTTGACTCTCAATCGACAATTGACTTTGCAAGGTGAAGTTTAGCACCACAGTATTACTAAGGCATAGTTAGGTTGTAGGTGTAGTTTGGGGGAGACAAGGAGATTGAGGAATATTGAGGATCATTAAAATGCCCCTGTAAGTTTTGTGAAGTTGGATTGCATTGGCCCCTGTTCTGACTCTTGATGAAAAAATGCTTCCAACTAAAATTTTCAACTGTCGGTTGCGGGGGACCATTTTAATCTGTGAACCCCAAACACGGAACCTCACCATTTTACATCACTTGGTGCACCACAACGTGAAATTTGATTCTGGAATGCATTCCTGAGCAAATTGCTTAAAGTGTTGTTTCCACTTAGATGCAAAATATTTACTATATCCCGACCAAACTGCTTCTGTCGGCAAAACAGGGTGTCTATGACAAAAAACGCACACTAATGTGAACCCTGATCCCTAGCTCTATGAAGAACTTTAGTAAGGGCTCTAAGGTGATTTCAGGGCTCTAAGGTGGTTTCCTGAAAGTGGTTGTCATCACTTTAATATTTATTTATAACAGCTCGTTGAACAAAGTAAAATTAACAGGTACAAGCACAGTGTTCATGTGCAAAAATCTACACCTCTTAAAGACACTATCAGTGATTTATCCGAAAGAGTGAAAATATTTGAAATTAGCAGGAATAGTTCAAAAGTGAAGAATAAGTCTCTAGAATTCTCATAAGTTACCTTTTCCAACTGAAGAATTAACAGAAAAGGAAGCAAACAGCAGTGTTCAAAGATAGGAATCTCCATTCAATTACGTGTTGTAGTAAGTGTCCGAATGGCCAGTAATGACTAATATTTCCGATTTTGCCCTTATTAGGTTCCTTGTGGTCCTATCATTTGCAGGGTGTGTTAGGATACCAATACTTGTTACAAACATTCAAAAATCTGATTTTTGATGATTTTTTCGATTTTCTGATTTATCAAATCACTGATAGTGCCTTTAAGTATAAGGTAGCAAGATATAAAATATTTAACACTGTCCTTAACCGCATTTGTAAGCATTTCTTACTCCCCACACACACAAAATTACATTTCAGCATTTATCCTCCTAATTTCACTTACGTCTTTTCTGAGAGACAGCTTGTAAAATGGCTGTCAACACATCTTGGTTCTTCTGTTGTTTGGCTAGGTAGCGATCACGACGCTTCAATAATTTCACTAGTCGTCCATTAAGAACGGCCACTCCATGCTGCAGATCACGCACCATTTCTTGTAACTCGGCAACATCTGCCATAAAACATATTATAGATTTGGAAATAATTAACCCATTATCACTTTCAGCTTCATAGGAATGCAGTTAAACAGTCTATTAAAATCAGACGATTATACAGCACGTGTTCCCAAATACTACTACTATGAAAATATAACATTTTCAATACAAAATTTTGTCCATTTTTGCAAAATAATTACTGACCTTAGTATAGTCCCACCTGTTTTTAACCTGAAATTAGCTTGAATTAGGGGATGGGATTATAATGGGATCTTCACCCTAACATGAAACACACAAGCATCAGCATTTCTACCTTTCAGAGCTAATCTTATTCCAGATATTTTCAAATGTTAAATGAGGTGTATGATCAACAAAGACATGTAAATGAATTACAGCATGAACTAAATTTGTGAAGAAAAGCACAAGAAAATACTACCAAAACAGTAATGATTGTATTGCTTTCCAGCAAAAAACTTATGGTGGGATTATAACAGGATTTACTTCTATTCTTCATATCCTTTGAAAACTGGGGGGTGGGATTATAATCGAGCATGGGACTATACTCGGGTCAGTACGATAATAACAACATTATGCATCAAATGTTGATTAATGTTAAAATCAGAGAAGCAAAATTTTGTTACTGTTTTTACATGTTCCCTTGTTACAACAGCCCAAACACTGGTACAATGATGGGCACTTAAATGTAAAATAATAATTAAGAGAAAACAATGGTAAGTCTTCGAAAGCGCAGAAGCGAGCGATAAAAGTGAATGGGATTTTGTTTACTTGCATAGACGATTACACAATTGGTGACGTCACCACCTCACGGCGCCCAAGTCAATAATATTGACTTTCGCTGAAGTGGTGTTGCTTGAAAGACGATTTTCATTTTGGCTCTTGTAACCAAATCGTGAGTAGCATAAACCGTCACATATAAAATCGCGATAAAATAAGCTTTCCATTGGTATATAGCTTAATATATATGCCGTCTGTGCAATGAGGATCACCATTAATCCTACAGTGGCTGTTTTTCAATGACAATACTATTTTACCTTATGCTTACAAATCGCAAAAGACCGGTGACCACCTAGTTTCCATTTTTTTTTACCCGAGACCCAATCTCTAAATGATAAGCTTTGGGTGACCCACAAAAAACCTTTGTCTTGTTAGCCAACATTGAGTCCAATCGACTGTCTAATGATGATCAATCATGTTGTTTACATTTTAACTAACATCAGTAAACTTAGGTTTCATTGGACCCTTTTTTTATGATTGTTTTTCTGAATTATTCAAACGACCTTTGCAATTCCATTGTTGACCTTAAAATTAGATTAGCAATGCCATTAGGGCATGTAACAGAGGAGTAGTCTCATTTCCTGAAAATCCAAAATTTGAACCGACGGGAAGGCCAAACTTTAGCGAAGCATCTGGAGAATCTCTGGGGAACGCATTTTCATATGCGATTTTAGGGTACAAGACAAGACCCCTTCTATAAAATAAATTGATACTTAAAAACCTGAATTTTTGATGCAGTTTAACTTATCATTAACAATTTGATCTCAGAAATTGAAAAAAAAAATCTTTTTTTTTGAGGGACACACAGCAGTCTGTGTGCTGATCGATTATTAATGACTATTCCAAAAATGGGCTATAGTGGGTAATAATAGCTGGCAATAATAGTGTTGGGTATTAAGACCCAGGAGGAGGTAGTAGAGAGTTAGCCTGGTTAAAGGTGCAATGAGAGATTTCACATAACAGGTGTCCCTAAAAAATTGAAATTACTGTTTTTGGTCGTGATGTAAAGCTTTCCATCCAAAAATATCCCCATCTGAAAGGATTAAGTTGAGAAATGTTTCTTTGGTACAAAAATTGTGAAATTTCTACTTTCGTATCTGAGCAAAATACGAAATTCAGCCTATGTTTTATATTGAACTATAAGCAAATTAAAATTAATTTTTTTTTCTCTCTATTAAGACATTTTGTAGCCAAATACAAGATAATAAATCTATTGAGTGTCTAATCTACTGTATATGAAATTACTATATTATGATACAATATTTGGGTGCCTCAAAATCTCTCGTTGCACCTTTAAAATCGCCCTGCATGTTCATGTGTGTTAGGGTGCACTAAACGCCCCTCATGTCAACCATATTTTTGC
>JAMKCH010015175.1:0-35465 GCA_023653785.1 Ophioderma brevispina | reverse complement strand
TTTTTTTTCTTCCTTGGTCTTCTATTGCCGATAAGTTGATGATGCTCATTAAGCAGAAGCCAACATCACCTACAAATAATTTTAATCCTACTTGTGATTTCTATTTTCAGGTTTCTGTAATGTTTCTCCAAGTTGTTTATATGCAAATATGTGACATGTCTTCTAATAACAAGTCTCAAGGATTTGATGCTTCAGTGTAAAACTTCTCAAGCTGGACTGGCTCCTATATAAGCAATTCTCTTGCTTTTATTTGCACCCTTTCCCTTACTACATCGGTTTTACGGCAGAATGAGAAAAAAGCCAAAGGTTACCCCTATATTAAAATGGTGACACGCGGATGTGGGGAAACTATGACCTATTTCCATTTTGCCACTTATTTCTAAAATCATGGAAAGAGCTGTTCTCAATCAATGTATCGCCATACCTTGTTGACAATGCTTCTCTCTGCCATCCACCACTCCGGTTTTGTGCTAATCCTTTCCACAGCTATACTTTGCGGATGTCAGGATTTTATTGGAAAAAATTATGGATGAGGGTCTGTTGCAACAGGTGCAATTGTTCGGACCTAAGAAAGGCTTTGCTGTGTTGTACCATTCTCTTCTCATGATAATAAAACTTTCACAAACATGGTATTATGGTCCTGCACTACATGGTTTCGATCCATTCAGGACAGGAACTCAAGGCAGTCAAAATTAATCTACTCTTATGATTGCAACATATTCAACATTGGAATTCCCCAAGGTCTATACTTGGCCCTCTTCTTTTATAATTTTTGTCATAATCTGTCAAATAGTGTTAACTGTAATTACTTATGTTTAGGATGATGATACAACACTCTTTGTACTTCAAGACAAACCACACACTCTGGAATTTGAAATCTTCAATCAAACTTAATCAAAATGTCTAACTGGTTTGATGATAACAAACTCACTTTGAATGCCAAGAAAACCAAGTTTATGGGTTTTGGTACATGTCATGTCTCAATAATTTTCAAAATGTTTCTCTGCACTGTATAATGATGACTATTGAAAGGAGTTTTGACCAGTTTAAATATCTTGGTTGTAATTTTGATACTCTGATGTCCCCGGTGTGTTCATATCAATCAAATGTCTGACTCTGCATGTATTTCTAAACGTTGTGGAGTTATAAGAAGACTTAAATTATATTCCAAAAGATACTCTTGTTTATGCTTGCAAAATTCAATTGTAGCCACAAATTTGACTATTGCAGCCCTGTCTGGTCTAACTGTACTAACGATCTTATGAATACACTTCAAGTTCTTCAAATCAGATTAGCTCGCATCATAATTTTATTCAGCTGACATCTAGAAACTCCTTGTTAAAGACTGATGGTACCACTGCAGGGGAACAAACTTAATGATCGGTAGTATAACCATGTGCTAAGGCTTATTTTAAATGCTTTCAAAAGGTCTTGCCCCAGGTTACTTTTCCTCTCAGTTCACTTTTTTATGCACTACCTCAGTTCATTTTAAGGGTACCAAAGTCAAACACAAAAACTCTTTTAGGTGAACCACCTGGAACCTAAATGCGGGCAAACGTACGTTCCATATGAGAGCATACCAAAAATATGGAACAGCCTTCCTTCTGATATCCGCTTGTAACTATAATACAATTAGTCTATCTCAGCGTAAAGCATCTACATTTGTAAATCCCACATAACATACATTGTATTTTGTATATGTAGAGCCTATAATTTTCATTATATTACTCTTGCATGTTATTTTGTCTGTGTGAGTATTTTTATTTTATGTTAATATCTGTATAAGTCATTCTGGTACAATGTGTATATATAGGGCATCCTTGGAAATCAGTGCACTTGTCACTGAAGGGCTTACCCTGCTAAAGAAAGTTTAAATACAATACTAAATAATAAAAAATTCTCCCAGCTCCTATGGTCCCAGACCCATGCTGGGATTAGATGACGTATGTGAGTAAACTTACGCAAGCCAAGACCATGCCCACCAGCCAGGGTGTCGAAGGCGGTTCTTCTAGAACATTAACGGACCCTTGTCATCGAAGTGATTCTTGGAATGAGGACATGGATGTTGATCTTCGACTTTTGGAACAAATTGCCCAATAATTGGATGTGACTTCGATTGTAGCCTTGTTCTTGCATCCTTATGAATGCTATCGGCGACTATTGTAGAGCTGTCTAGTGAAGCCAATGAGAGATGCTTTTTACTGTGAGAGATCTTCATCACGTTTCTACTGGTCTTTTACAAAGAGATTGCTTACCAATTAGTGGCTCTGGGAAGGAGGAATGCAATTGACGCTGTGAAATTTTACAGCCAAAGAAGTTCTCCTCAATGCTCCTAGAGGTAAAGATCCTTTTGGGAAGACAGTGGTCTAGCTTAGCCTCTCAGGAGGAAGAACGAGTTTAGCTGCTGATTCAAGTTTGGCCAAAGTTACAAGGCCAGAGGTTCTTCCAGATTAGACGTTATAGATACAGACCGACATTATGGTCCCAGAGGGACTTCCGCTTACTAGTATTTCATGCCTGACAGAAGGAACAGAGGTCCTTCCGGAAGTCGGGCTACGACTATAAGACAGCCAAATTCTCAACTATAGAGGCTTAGACAGGACAGAAGTTATTCTTCTACTCCAGACGTAGAGGGCCAGACGGGCGCGAGTAGGAGAAGAAGATACAATTGACTCCTACCTACCTATGATGCCAGTGGAGGGGCATTGAAGTATTACTCACGGAGTGGACGGTCAGAAACTCGGTCTATGGGTCTTTCAAACCACTTCAGAAGATTACCATGTGCAGTTTAACCGATGATGATGAAAGTCAATTTTTGTCTTAACCTATGCCAGAATAGACATTAAAGGCTATGATTTGAAAACGAAGTAAAGGAGTTGTTAGGAAAAATGCTATTTTTCAATAAGAAAGTAATGGAGGTTCTATTCGTGTGTCTGCCTACCATTGAGAAAACAGGAGACCTCAGACTGTTCAAAAATCTACGCCTCTTAACAGATATATTCGTCCGAAACTTTTCAGAATGGTTGCTCTTTCAGCGGTCATCAAAGAGTTGAAGAAGGACTAGTTTGGTGCGACATTGGATTTAAAAGACGCCTAACTCATGTTCCAGTTTTTCCTCATCAAAGGTTGCTTCGCTTCAGTTTGACAAAACAGTCTTGCCTATTTCAAGCTCTGCCATTGGACTTTCTACTTCTCTCCTTACCTTTACAAGATAGTGAAGACAGTGGCAGCACATATGAGGGGAGGGGTAGCCAAATATTTATCTTATCGATGATTGGTTGTTTGTAGCTTCAAGCTAATCGGGTCTGAGAAGTCAGTTTAATTGGTATGAAGACGGTGTGGTGAAAGAGCTGGGTTTTTGGAAATAAAGCAAAGAAATCATAATATCATCCAAGTCAGAAGCCGCAGTAAGTTTTAGGAGCAATTCTGAACTTGAAGAAAACCAAAGTTTTTCCTACAGACGAGAGAATCACGAAACTATGAGATAGTATCTTCTCATTCTGAAGATGAACTTATCTCATGCTAATCTATGGCTCGCTGCTTAGGAATGCTGGCAAGCTTAGTAGGACCTTATACCCTTCTGCAAGTGGTGGATGTAGACTGATCCAGTTACACCTTCGGGATTACTACAGAGACTAACACCACGATCTACACCGTTAGTTCCATTAAAGCAAGATCGTATTTTGGTAGCATATCCCTACAATGTTTTTAGGCAACACAATGAATTTCTTATGTGGGAGAAAGAGGTCAACGAGTGACCTCATCGAGTTATACCACGCGGATGCTTCGAAGATAGGTTAGGAAGCATGCATGGGATCCCACAAAATAAAGGAGTATGGTCGAAGATATAAAGGAATCTCAATATTTATATTACTAGAGTTGCCAGTGAAATAGATCAGGCAAATTCCACTGCAGTTGCCTACATAAACCACCAAGGAGGTACAAAGAGTATCCTCATGCGCACTACAACCATCCGCCTCCTCCCTTGGTGCCAGTATCATTAACTAACCTCCAAGGCGGACCAATATACCGAGAGGTATCAACTGTCTAGAAGACAGCTTTTCAAAAAGGAAAATCAGCCAATAATGATAGCTTATTCGGTATCAATGTGAGTGGCATCTCAACTGCCGTGTATGCCAGATGATTTTTCAAGGACTTTACAGGCCCATAGTAGATCTGTGTGCATACAACAAGAATTACCAGGCTCCAAACATTCATGCACGTGGCTAGCGGAGAGAAAGACCTGGGTGAGAGACGCTTTACAATAAGTGGGAGTATGAGTGATACGTCTCTCCACTGTTAACAATTATGGCGAAGGTACTACTAAGTTACAGCAATCATGGTCAAGTAGATACTGCTTGTAGGCCCCATTTTGGCCAGTCAAGTTTGGTTTTTAAGACTGGTCAGCTTGTTAGAAGACCATCCAAGACTGATTCTTTAGGGCAAAAAATATGTTGGTGGACGAAGAAAAACAAGAGCCTGTCGACCCCTCCAACCCCTCCCAAAACGGCCCTACACCTCTCTACACTGGTCTGTGGCCCTCTCTCTCAAGCTCGCCTTCATGCAAAGGTTTTTCAGAAGAAGCGGGGATCCCTGGCGGGGGAGCCAGAAGGAAGGAAGCCAAACCTCAACTAGTTATATAGTTGACTTCGACGCTTCAACGTCCGGGTGCAAAAAAACACAAGGTTGATCCGCATTCATGACTCTGTTGGAGCTAATGTAGTGATTTTGCTATTAGCTTGCTAGCGCGTTTTAGAGCGTCGTCTGATCTATGTTTACCATGAGTAAATCATGATTGACCAAAATGGCTGGCACGTGAACGTGTTTACATTTCAGTGATGAAGTGTGTCAAGAGATGTGAATGCCTCGTACCAAGTCGCCAAACGAATCTAAAATAGGACAGTATAAGCTAAAATACGCATGTATATAAAAGCTCCTTCAGTACGCGAAGCGCGAACGTTTGAAACCATGGGACAAAAGCCCCTCTTTCTCATTTGGAATAGAAAGACAGCATTCCTTCTGATGGCTGATCTCACCAGACGATGTTCAGACATCCATGAGTGTCTACAGACAGAAATATATGAGATTCTAAGATATCATATGTCACTTCTTCTTCGTGCTGGTTTCATGGCCAAAACACAGACACGCAAGTATGCTCCTCAGCCTTAGTTCTTCCGGAGCTCCCTCCAGTACTGGCTGATCCGAAGATAAACGTGGTGTCCAGTCAGAGCTCTCTGACATTATTACCACCTTAATGCCTTCTTTAGGCAATCTATGGATTCATCAATATCTGACCACGTCTTCAGCACTACAACTAACCTACAAAACCTGCCAACAAGCACACATTTTCCGCTGGGTCACTTACCATCCCTCAGATATGTGATTTTTGAAAGTGAAAGCCTAGTGCACTGGTAAGTAACATCGCCATTAACCCACATGCTCATGAAATTAGAAGTCGGGCAAATCTTGGGCTTTCACTTAGGAGTGAACATATCTGAGATAATGGAAGCAGCAGGATGGAGGAAGTCTACAACCATTTCAGAATGTTTATATGAAAGACGTCCTAAAGTATCCAAATCGTGGACATCCTGTCAGCAGCAGTTAGGAGGAAGAGGAGGGATGCCATGCATCCTTATCAACATGCTCATAAGTTGAGGAGTGCCGGTTTTTATTAGCACTATTAGTGCTTATACGAGGTGCTGATGTTAAAATGTATCATGTTATATCATATGGCAGTCTTTGGGGCAAAATTATTGCAGCTTCCATTAAAAAATTAACAGGCGAGAAACACCGCTACAACTGAGGACTACCGAATTCCACTTCTCCACCTAGTGACCAGGTGGCAGTCATGCACTAGTTGGATCATTTCGTAATGTATATAATGGATAAAATAGATTATACTCACAATGGTGTGAGATTGTCTATTTTCTACATGTATCACTGTACAAAGATCACTAGTAACCCTTCAGCCACGGCCCTCCCGCAAGTGGAGCATTGGGGAAGGTACAAAAATGAGCAAGGATTCTGGATGCCAGTGACGTCATATGGTTGGGAGTTACCGATTGCTAGGTGGGACCGCTAATAGGCATGGGCGCACCGAAAATTTTTAATGTGGCAATAGGGGTGTATCTGAAGGCCTTTTTGAGCACAACAAAATGCACGACTAGATCATTCGTAAGTATACATGTATAAAATAGAACAAATCTCACAACCTTGGTGAGTATAAACTAGTGCTCGAAATTAGGAGTTATTTTGATGCAGCCAGGTCTCTTAATGTTCATATTTCTAGTATAGTTCGCTCTGCTGCATACCAAAGAAAACATTTTTAGAATAAGGAAATATGTGAATTTCATTGAAGCTGAGCAAATTGTCCCATAGTTTTATACCCTCCCGGCTTTGATCTGGGTAACTCGTTTGTTGGGTCTTCTCAGGATCAAATGAACGCCCCAGGCATTACAAGCTGCAGCCACGCTAATTACGTTAACCGAAAAATATTCTCACATCACCCCTTGTCTTGGAAAGATTTACATGGTTGCCAGTGGTTATAGACTGTGTACAAAGTGTTACTAATAGTCTTCAAATATTGAATATATGAGACCAGGAGGTACATATCATGTATCTCAAACAATATACCCCACCTCGCAGGCTTCGTTCCATACCCATGTACTTCTCTGTGACCCTCGTTTAAACCTTCATGGGGGGGACGAGCGTTTCAATGCTGACTCCAGTCTGTGGAATGCCTTACCAGTCATGTCAGATCTAGCACATCTTTGGATCAATTCAAGTCTTCTCTTTACAAACTCATTTGATGTTATCAAGCTTTTCCTAAGTTTGTGCTTTCTGCGGCTGTGTGTTTTGGGTCACTTAACTGAGGTTCTATGTATTGTGGTAATTTAATTGTAGTGTAAGTTGACTTGACTCCTGTTATGGTGGATTGGTGCGCATTATAAGTCTTATTAAAAACTACCAGAATTCTTTGTTATACAGACTTAATCTTTCACTTTTAAGTTATTATTGTAAGTTTCAAATACTTTTTACCATTTCGGATGAATCACTGATAGTGGCTTTAATACTGATACAATTATTTTATCCAGGTATTGCAGTAATTGCATTTAACAAGCCCGAAACAAGGAATGCCTTCTCCAGGAAAATGGTATCATTGGTAAGTATCACTGGGACAACAAGTAAGCAATTCAATGCATGGTATATTTAGTAAATATTTCAAACCTCCTCCCCAGACACTGGCACATTTGGAAAATAGTGCACCCTCAAGATTTTTCCATATTTATATTTTGCATGGTTGTAAAGGGTTGCTTTACAAACAGGGTACCTAGATTCACTTTAGCAAACCGCTAGTGGTTAATTATTGGCCCATATATAGCCCAATCATTGGCCCATATATATGTTTTGAAATGCTCAGCAGCTGACATAAATGTTCACTTTTGTGCCATTTTTGTAAGTATCATAACCACTCGGGTATAAGCCCACCTTTGGGTATAAGCCCACCCCCAATTTTGAACTAAAATACAGGAGCTAGCATACACTCGGGTATAAGCCCAGGTGGTCATTTTAGCATTCCAAAACAACGTGGCAGTAAAAAATCACAAACAAAATCACATTTTAAAACTTGAACTATTCTATAGAGCCATCAACCAAAATAGGGCCCAATGCATTGGGATGGCTTGTTTGCTATATAAATTTTTACTTTGAAGAATGTGATGGGAAAATTGAACTTTTACTTTTAATGTTTTAATATCTGCTACAACTAAAGTGTACATTAAGTGTTATCTGGTGAATAATAATGCTCTTGAAATGATACTTATTGCAATTTTGTATCTGATATTTGCTCCCAAGTTCTAGCCTTTCCTCGGGTATAAGCCCACTATATATGAAATTAAAATTTTCCTTTTAGGGGGGTGGGCGTATACCCGAGTGCTTACGGTAATATTAGAGAAACATAGTACCTCAAAATTTAGAACCTCTCACTGCTGTTTTTTTTTCACTAATTGTGCCATTTTGTTCAATAGATGTTGTCATTTTCCATTAAAAAATGTCCTTTCTGAATTCAGCCACATTATATGTAGTTAATTTTGACCAAGTGAAAATGTATATCTCTTTGAAAAGCAGCTGTCTCTTCTTCAACCTCATAAAAACTTTGTTCACCATCACTTTCCTGGTATCACATCATTAAAAGTAGCAAGTCATGCTTCTTTCAAATTGTGCCCTTTCCAAAAAAATAGGTATTTGTTCATATTTTGGGCATTAAATAAATATCTGGGCACTTGGTACCTCGAAATTTTACACAATTTTGCATTCAATCAGAATGCTTATTGACAACATAAAACATGAAAATAGTGTCAAAACTGAACACTTCATTTTCACCACAAATGAGACTGAAAGATCTACCCTGATTGTAAAACAATCCCAATCAGCCTTCAACTGAAGTGATTAATTCCAAATCAGCACCCTTATGGGTAAACAGAATAATTAAATTATAATAAAAAAAACCCTCCAGAGTGGTTTTATTCAGCGTACTGTGGATCATGGCCTACTTAAAAGCGCCTAAATTATTTTTGGTTTGCAGTTTGTATTGCTGTTATTGATTTTGATTCATTTGGGTGGGTTAAACAGAAGGTGAGATTGATAATTTAAAAAAAAATTACACTCATAACCTCATAAACAAGCATATTCTATCCCACGCATCAGAAAAAAAGGTAAAAAATGAAACCACTGAATTGATAAGAGGAGTTATAAATGCATTTTTTAAACACACACTTTTGCTTCTGTCCACAAAATGCTAATGCTTGAATCTAAACATCCGAGTAAGTAGCAAAGAATAAAAAAAGAGTCATTCAAATAAGGTTTCCTCAACCTGAGAATTTCAAACACAGATTAGAATGGTATGATCAACCTGTTTGATACAGGATTGGTAGTCCAATTGGAAGAACATTTTTGGTAATTGTGGCATCTCCTTACCCAAACACACAGCAAACTTTTATTGTTGAAACCTACTTGCAGACATGTAAGCCTTAGAGGTTCAATGCCATTTTATCATACAATTCCCACAAGCAAACCATACTCGCTAAGCAAACAATTATAAAAATGGCTAGGAAATTCTATGATTATGAAACCGCCTTCATGATGTTTTTGATTGCCTGTTCCAGATGGTCAGAAACATCAGGAACAAGCCGGACTGGTATGTCTGAAGCTAACATTGTTGGAGTAGCTCAAGCCTTAAAAGTAACCCAAATGTCAGTTCCAGACACTATCTTTGTGACATTTCACATCTACCTTCAGCAGGATAACAAGGAAGGACCAACCTTAGATGGCACCCTTACTAGCTTTAATTCAGACATATTCTTCAACCACATGATTATGCAAAACTAATAGCTTTCAGCCAGTGGTTCCACTATAGGCCAGCAAGAATGTTAAAGGAAATCCAAATGGATGAGGCAAGTTTTCCAATGGATGAGTCAGCTCGTCAAAATGTACATGGATGACATGCTGCACAAGGTCATCCACCCCACAGTTTTGTTTATGATGTCCCAAATGATTGTCAGAGATTGATTCTCATGATTGGATCGATTGGCCATTGTATCGTGGGTCTTTTTGACTAGAAATGTGTCAGTCAGGATTACTTTAACTTAATCAACAACAGTCGAGTCGTCCCAGAACTTGCAAGATTGTATGTACAACAAAGTAATGACTCCCATACACAGGGTATGGTATATACAGGGCATGCTCGTCCAGTCCATGATCGACTAGAAGACATCTTCTTCAACTGTGTGATAGGTCTAGGACTTGGAGTGGAATGAGTTACGAGATCCCAAGATCTCACACCCTTCAACTTTATAGAACATTGCATTTGTCAAAATTGTGTTGCCAATGCTTAAAATTTTAAAAAAGAGTGACAATTTACATAGGCGTTTCAACACCGCTGTGATAAAAACACCAAACCATCATTGTAACACATTCCTACTAATTACTGTCTTCTGTCTTCCCCTCTGTTGCTACATGACACTGTCAGTCAACCAAAAAGTGTCTGTTGAAGCTACTATTTGCTTACTAACAAAATTTGACAATGTTACTACCACATCAACTAATACACATTTTGTACTGGTACACTGATGTTGCCTCTGATCCCAATATTGCCTATATAGGCATAAAGGGGTTGAAGATAGTAAACAAGTGGCATGACAAATTAAAATACCAATTACCTATTTAAGGCTCACATTCTTCAATAAAGAAAGGGATACAGAAAGATCCAAGGATTGCAGGGTAAAATGATGAAATATAAGTTTCATTTCTCATTTTCCTTATTTCTAGGTGGAGCAGGCATTCCAAGCTGTGCGTTTTGATACAAAGGTTCGAACTGTCATCTTAAAAAGTGATGTCCCTGGGATGTTCTGTGCAGGTTGGTTGACAAGAATTGTATAACAGACTGTCTTTAGCAGGGTTATATGTTGCTAGAGACAGCTGTCATACAACTCCTTTAGACATGTAGCTATCTGTTGATTAATAATTTGTCTCACAATGGTTGCTTTTAACATTATTTTTTTACCTTATATTCTAAATTTGAATCATTCTGAGATTTTGTATGTGGTTTTTGTTAATGCCATCACTGCTCCTAATTGTTTACTTAAGGAAAAGGTTAACCTATTATCAGGGTGCATTTCCATGCCGCTTTGGACAACATTCTCAAAAATGAGTTGGCATTTGTTGTATATTATATTGTTGCACATGATCTCTAGTTTTCGGAAACATGTCATTTCACTCTGGTTGCCATGGTAACTGAGAAAAGCCTGTGATGGCTAAACACAGGAACAAACAACTGGAACTCACACCATACTTGGGTGGACGATATATGCATGGAAACAATATGCACAAAACCATTAGGCCGGATTTTGTTACGGTTGGTATGGTACATGTAACCATGAATCAACTAATCGGGTAATTTTTAATAATAATTCAGATTTTGAAAATCAAATATCTGGCTTCAAGATTTTGTAGACTTATCTGTACTTGTCATCTCTGCCAATTTGCATGACCATACGATGTTTCGTTTCCTAGTTAAGTTTGTTTCCATTTTGCAAGTTTGCATATTTTAATGAAATCATATTATACCACTGCTTAGTGCTGGGCAAAGACTTATCCCAAACTACGCTAAGTGTTGTGCAGTTGAGTGTTTATCTCTGATCTCTATTTCCAAGATGCCTGACAATCTCATCACCTCATCTTCCATCTACCTTGTTTCCTTTTCCCATTCAGTGGTTGCCATTCTATGTTGTAATCTGGCTCCATCTTTCATCTGTCATTCTTCCCAAATTCCTACCATCTCCATTTGATTCTTTTTGACATTTATACTGCATTTGTTGTAGTTTATATTTGTGGGATAACAGGCTGATTATTGGACAGTAGTTCTTGGGTGTATCATTGGTGTAAGACTTTGATGAAAGAAATCAATTAAGCCAGCTATTTATGGAATAAAGACCATGTACACCATTCAACTCCATTCAACACCATTATACATGTCTATATTGATTATTTCGTGCAGAAATTACATGAAGGAATAGCCTGTTCATGAGATTTTTGGTGTCGCCTTTCTTGAAGAGAAGAATGTGGACAATTTCCTGGTTTTCCAACTTGATGGTGTAGTGCTGGTCTGCAGCACTTAGTAAATTTCTTTAATCATATATATCTCCTCCACATTTGAGCATTTCAGCTGTGATACTCTCTGGCCCCCTGTGTTTTGATGAGGTGTAGCCAGGGGGCAGCAATGATCTTCTGTCGGTACATTAAGGTCCGTCAGTACATAATCATATTATCAAAAAGGTGTAGTTTTGAGGGTGTAATGCATTGATTACAGCCGGTAGAGCTGTATAACAATTGGTCAATACATATACAAGGACTAAGCTGTTGGATGCGATGTTGCCCCCTTCAGATTTTGGAGGCGACGTCAAAAATTTGTTTTTTGCCTTCTCCCACATATCATTATCAAAACCATATTTTAAGGCATTTTTGATCGGTAAATAAAAAAATTAGTCCACAAACAATATGGCACTCACAACCTTTAATGCATGCTTTAAAATATGAATAAATCCCACCTCACATTTTTGCCAATATAACAGAACTGTGTCTTTTAGTCCTTATGTATCCACTTCTGTGACTTGATTTCTGCTATGATATATCCTAAAATTGGAAATACACTCACAATGCTGCAAAACAATGCTAAATTTCCAATAAATGGCAATAATTGTAAGCTGTCATTGTTACTATGTCACTATCATTCCAAGAATATTCTTTCCTTTTATTTTTGTACACTTTGTGAGCCCTGCGTTTCATGATCCTAGCACCTTCATTTGCTTATAGTTCAGTAGATATCCTTGAGAAAATGTAATCTCCAAAATTTCAGTTGATTCTGACAGTGCATTTTGTTATAAGTAAAAGTTTGTACCACAGTGCTCCATAGGACACTTTGTTAAAATTTTTGCCCATTTTACTGACAGAAAATAGAAAATTACAAATTTCTTCCAGAGAAGATCAATTTTGCATGTTAGATTTGGCACTATACTTAAGTCAACAGTTATAAAAATCTCAGCTTTTTTTAGGTATGTCGGGGACAAGGCTGTGGATCGCGAAATGCCCCTACAGGTTAGGAAATGTACTGCCCTGATACTGTAGCTCTGACTTGTAACATGGTTGGCCGTTTAGCTCCAATTGGAACACAAGCTTGTGCTCTACCACATACAGGGTGTGAAGTTGAAAGGCAGTTGTTATGCATGCCCTTTCTATTCATCCATTGCTCTGTTTAATATTGCAGGAGCTGATCTAAAAGAGAGAGCCACCATGCCAGCCAAGGAAGTAGGTCCATTTGTGGCCAGACTTCGACAGATGACGATTGATGTCGCCAATCTTCCCATGCCAGTGATTGCAGCCCTAGATGGTACAGCAGTAGGTGGTGGTATGGAGATTGCTTTGGCCTGTGATTTGAGGGTAGCATGTAAGTATCAAGGAGAAGAAATAAACTACAACCAGCAATTCATGCTGCTCCCAATACAGCTATCATTTAAGGTCAATGATATATAAATTATAATTAATGCAATAGTAACAATTCATTCACATAGCACGGGGAATGCGGAGGGAGTGCCCCCATCCCAAGGGTCTAAAAAGTGAGAAAAGAACTGCATTGACTCAAATTGAAAGAAAAATTACCCCGCCGGGGACCTAAAGTGGCCCCTGGATCCCCTGCCATTGTGGTTTGGATCATCCTTAGGATCCGCACCGTGGATGACTAGTCAATATAATAGTAGCCTCTTTCATGCTGTTCAGTAGCTTCTTATACACATAATGTAGCATTCCCTCATTCTTCAAAGACCAAACTTGACAGTCCCATTCATGAGCATTATAAGGAGATTAGCCTCTTTCATGCTGTTGTGGTCGTGTGGTCAAGTAGAGTAAGGAATGGGAACAGTGCTATGAAGCAAAGTACAGTGAACGACGTTGCGACAAAATGTCTTCTTCAGGTTCTTTAACTACTGCAGAAGCTAAAGAACTACATTACAAATAACAAGATAAAAAGTCTATGGTGTCACAAACATGTGCAAACCATACAGTAAGCATGTGGGTAACACAAAATGAACATGAGAAAACCAGAACGCAAGGCGAGTCTATGACAAAAGGTGAGTTCACAGGAGAGTTACATAAGCAGACAGTTGCACTTAAAGCAATATTAGCACATTTTTTGAAGAGCGCCCATAATTTTCAAAATTTGAAATTTTTGCACAGCTATGTTGGTAATTGTCTAGAAAACTACACCTGCAAACGAGAATGCTAAAAAATGCATATTTATCATAAAATGAGCGATTTTTGTAATTAGAATTGGGATCCTAGATTGTACTTAAGGACAGTGTCAACCCTGAGTTTCCGAGTATCTATTTTGGTTTGTAACTTTGCAAATATTTGATTATTGTATGTAAAAGTATATATTTCTAGAAAGAAAATTGGATGATGAATCCGATGGTGGCACCAGATTAATGTAAAACTTTCCGTATTTTGAGAAAAATGCTAAAAAAACATGATTTTGCCCCAAAATTTTCAGACAGCATAACAAAAACAATTTGAATTTTCATGATTTCGTATGTTATTTTTTAGAAACGACAAATTTGTCTAGGGACGTTTTTTTAATTTTTTTAAAATAGAGCTTACTTTTCGAAATATAAGGAAAAATGTCAAAAAAGCGTGATTTTTACTTTTCTTTTCCAAAATTTGAGTATATATTGGAGAATATCTTTAGTTAGAAATCGAAAAATTGAGAAAACCGTCCCTAGAGAAAACCGATTGCTATCGTAGGAAAGTTAAACCTTACCTTTTACTTTGGTATTTTTGGAGTTATCTTGTCTGAAAATTTGCCAAATTTTGCGAAAATTGAACATTGAGAAAATCCATGTTTTAGTAAAAAAAGTGACTGTACACGCCATTTAAAGCTGTCTCTTTCTCAAATACCTTTATCTTTGAACTTCAAAAATGGTTGTTGTGCAAAGTGAGAAAATACTCTTTATGCACTATTGAATCAAACATTTCTTTTGTCTCTAACTCCAGAAATCAGAAGAAATGAAAGTTACATCTGGGGTAGTAGTAAAATTAGCACTTTGGGTTACATTTCCAATCTTTTTTTCGTTTTTCCAAGATGCGTTCGCGCAAAAAGTACATTAAAAACACGCGCACGCTTCATTACGCAGCAAAAAAATTCACCACGCGACGCGGATTGCTGAGCCTGCGCCTGACGGCGTGAAATGCCTTTAAATTCCCGCCGTTATAACCATGCGGTTTTTGTGACTTAAATGGTCAAATAGCTGTTTAATCGGCAAAAAAATACCAGCGCAGGAGTGTATGCAGTGGATCACCTTTGTGGAACGATAGAATAAAGGTGTAATGTTTTAAAATGGTGCAAAATCAGAAATTCGTTTTGTAAAAAACAAAAGCACTAGGGTTGAACTGCCCCTAAGGGGGGGGGGGGGGTATGTATGGGGTCTGAATATGATAAAAAAAAATGTCTAATCCAGAAAATGAGAAAATGAGATAAGCCATGGCTAAATGTTAGATGTAATCTACAAAATGCTTTTTATTCGATCGCAATTGGACATTCGGTCCCGAGATATAGTGATCAAAGTGAAGGATGTGTACGCAAAAATTGCCAAAATGAATCATCTCTATATTTTATCACGGGCGGGGCGGTCGGGGGGGGTTGGGGTTGCGGGTTCTTATAGAAGAATTTTAAAAGATATTATATGAACGAGTAAAAACATTTTATTTTGGCTAAGTTGAATGAAGTAAATAAAGATCATATACTCTTTCCACAATAAAGTAATTAAGGTCAACGGGGTAAGTGATTTATGATTTATTGTTTCCTCAACCTGCGATATTTAAGAAAAGTATTTTTTAAAAATTAATAACAGGAACAATGGACTGTTGCACCTATTTCGATGATTCTTCATTAATCATTATGATAATCAGTATAAAATGAAATTAAAAAAATAATTCATATTTCACATCAAAAAGCGCCCTCAAAATTGGTCTAATGTTTCGAGGCCTATAAAATACGCAAACATCAAAAAACGAGAACGAACGTTAACTAGCGAACGCTACATGCTATGAACAGGAAATTTTGGCACACAATTAAGCAAATCAAGGCGAGGTGAAACATGAAGGCCGATTTTCAAACTTGTGTTCCAAATTCAAATCCGCCATGAAATTATGCGATTGCGGCGATTGACGGTCTTGCAATGGCAAACGGTATCAAATCCAGCTTCATGGTTCACTGCGTATTTACCCCCTGCACATGCCACCCAAGTTTCGTCCCAGTAGCATGTTTGGTTATTTAGTTCCGTTCGTTCTAGTGTTTAGCCAATCAGAGGCCTTACGTGGTTACCAAAAAAAAAAAAAAAAAAAAAAAAAAAAAAAAAAAAAAAAAAAATACCCCCCCCCCCCCTTAACGGCAGAGCTGGAAATGCTAAGTTTATGTTCGTCCATGACGAAATAGTGCCACCTCAAGAAAATGACCTCTAACTTGACTTGCCTGAACCAATAAAACAACTAAATAGATGAGAAGGCCGTTTCCAGCAGCCGTTGAATTATTATCGGGATCCCGATATTAATTATTCTAGTTACAAAATTCCTTCGTTTGCGCCACATAGACATTGTAGAGCTTAACCATTCACAGGTATAGTTTACTAGCCAGTTACCAATGCAACCGTGTAAAAATCTCAATTTTTTTGAAAAATTGGGGGCGCTCTTCAAAAAATGTGCTAATATTGCTTTAAATATGTGGAACTTCACATTGATGCCAGCAGGCTTGATGATGTTAAGAGTGCAGATGAGAAGTTGTTTGGCATTGTGACGTTGGCAGTCAGATTTGCCACTCGCACTGAGAACACCTGTGATGGTAACATCATTAATGCAATGTCCGGTTGATCAAAATGGACTGCAACAGGCTTGGATCTGACGTTCTTTTCATTTGAACAAAGATGGTCGGAAAAACGGCCCACAATTGGAGTTTTGGTTTAGCCAATATAAAGTTGACCACATCGACGACAAACAATGGCGTAAATTATGTTTTTACTAATACAAGTAAATGGAGAGGTGATCCGGGGGGGCCAGCTGTATTTCAAAGGTGGATATGATGCGTGAACATGGGACTTCCAAAATGCACCTAAACAAGTATTCATACCGACTAAAAAAACATAACCTAACAAAGAGTTGTGTCGTTTTTTTTGCTACCAAAACCAAGTCGTTTGGTAGTTTTGTACCTTTAAACAAGTAAAGCAATGGGCCCAAACTGTGTTAATAATATACCTTCTTATCTGCTTTATCATGTTGCTTTACTTCCCAAATTTACACTATATTGATGATTTTGATCTCGCGTACAATCATATTTCAGGGTTACGAAAAAAACCATACGTTTTCCATATTTCGGCTGTTTTTGACACCCGAATCAATGATACGCGCGTACATCGGCCTGTTGAAAAAGAGACCCTTTTTACGGTTTTTCTTGTTCACGCACCATATCCTTGCATTTGAATACAAGTGCCCCCACCCCCGGGGAGGGATATAGTGGTTTGAGCCCAACTGGTCCCAGTGATCGTGGGGGAGTGTGAGAAACATATGTGACAGTATATGCAGCCATTTACGAATGCATTGGGGACATGCCTGGAGGAGACTGAGGTTGGATCACTGGCACGAACGAGTAGAAGTAGATGATGTTGCTGTCACAGTGCTTGCTGTAATAGGATAATCTTGGGGAAAAATGTCTTTAGTGTGATGTTGGCAGGAGAATGAAATAGATCTTTGTTATTGTGTTGGCGAATGGATGTTGACCGATGGAAGTTCAGACCAAGGTATCGGTCATTGTGCCTTGAAAGTTTCTCAGAGGGTTTGAAGTGTGTGCTTCTATCTAAGCAGTTTGGATCTTTGGACAGCAGAGGAAGTGATATGTCTGTTGGGAAGGGGAGGAGAGGAGGGGTGTTGGGAAGGGAGCTGAGAGGGGTGTTGGGCAGGGTGAGAGGGTGTGTGAGATTGAGAATGGGGTTGGGAAGGGTGAAAAAGAAAGGATTCCAATGCCTATGATTAGGAACAACTGGATTTCCACATGATTTGTTCACTTTATGCTGCTTGAAAATGGTCTGACCTGCTTCATTACATGCCGGCATATAAAGCAAAGGTTATGCATGTTTCATCATTATGCTCTTGTTTTTCATGTAAGGTGAACAGTGTGGTTGTTACTCTGTTATCTGTTCTCTCTGAATTTGCTGCTTTTTCTTCGATTTCTGATATTTTTTTTTGTTATAGATAATAAAAGCTCAGGGCACCTTGCCGCTTGAGCAAAAGATAAACAAAAGAATTGCAAAAAAGATGACGAAGTGTCATCAAAATTATTTGTTGGCTGTCTGTGGGTTTTGATTTCATTTATTCAAAAAACCCACTAGAGGAATGGTTTATGCATAAATGTTTTTTCGTATAAACATTTATTCTGATGTTTTGTTTATTTTGCAACCAGCAGCTTAAAATGGGATTGGTGGAGACCCAAGCTTGCCATCATACCTGAGGAGGTTGAGGTTGATAGGGGTTCTTATTCTTCTCTTTGAGGTGGAGTGGACAATTTGATATGAAAATTTAGAGATAACAAAGGAAAGCTTTACAGGAAGCTTATTCAGGCCCGTACGTGGGGGTGGTGGGGTGTGGTCGCACCCCCAAAATCCACAACAACCAGGCGGGAAAAGGTCCACTTTTTCCTGAAATTTTTTGATTAGAAAAGGGTCACATTTAGAACAATTTGTCAAGAAAGCAAAATCCACTTGTTGCGTGGAAAAAAAAAAAAAAAATGATCAAAAAGTCCCAAAGGACACATGTTTTTTAGGGGGGGTAGGTCCACTTAACCAAAAAAACGTCACTTTTCAGAAAAAAAGTCCACATTATTTAGAAAAAAGAGTCCCGCACACACCCCAATAAAATCCTGGTTACGGCCCCCTGCTTATTTCCATTGTGGTACAAGCGCTGTGACAGAATTGGAATAGGAACAGCAGAATATGCATCCTACACTTTCAACAAAACTCGTGACTGTCTGGCTCTCTTTTCATGAGACCAATGGCTTAACATCACCTCTAAAGCATAGAGTATAGGATGGTTCAGTTACCCACGTCCCAAATGAACCATGGAAATGAGCAAAAATCTAATTGAATAAATAGCTCATACGGGCAATTCCACAGTGATGACCCCTTTGTAACGACATGCCGCATTTTATAGAGATATATCTTGTAAGTAACTGGAGTTTTCTAGAATTCTTATGCTATAATAAATCAATATGAGCTGCACTAAGCAGCTAAACTCAAAAATTATCAATCAGGAATGAGTAAGTGTTGCAATTTCACAATGGTGTCCCATCCATGATGTTTTCCAAAAAAAGGTATACGTCCACTTGACATCATTTTGATGTGTTTCTATACTATGGGAAGATGTTATCATACATGTATTCAAAGCTTAGATACTGGTTGCTGTGGTTACATTATTTAAAACAGGAACCATGAAGTTGAGGTTGCAAAAACATTAAAAGAGCTTTGCACGAATGTTGTCCAAAAAATGCTTGTCCAATCTCGTAACGTTAGAAATTCATGCTCATGTTAAATATTAGACTGTCCACTAACATTACCCAAGTAAACTTAACATCCAAAGCATTTCTGGTTATGGAATACCTTTGAATACAGGAAGTCAGTGTGATCAAAATGTAACGTTCCATGACGGTGGAGGAATTGCCCAAACAGAGATGATTAACTCCAGAATTAAAGAACTGATTAAAAGGCTGGCTTGACTCAGAGATTTTGAAAATATAATATTTTTGTTGTAGTAATTAATGTAGTAATTAAAGTATAGTCATCTAGAACTTAAATGCTTAATTCTTCAAAAGTTAGAGATGAATCGGATGTCGTTTTCATGGAGTAAACATTAATGCCCTGGTGGGTAGAAAAAGTGCCCATAGGATATCGTTGTATAACAAAAAATCCGGGATCCAGAATTTTATAACAAAGTTCTGATTTTCTATATGAAGGGCACTTCGATTGAGCTTAGTTATTTCTTACAGTGATAGATATAGGGACAAACATTGTTGTATATGCCAAAAAAACATGATTTTGTTTCGAAAAATGAGTGCACCCTTATCGGAAATCTTGAGTCAGCTTTTAATTTTAATCAAAATTAATCCAAATTAGTTGTAAAAAAGGTGTTACCATTGATATTTTTGTTTTATTATTTTGTTAATATTGAGACTTTCAAATTAGCTGTGATCTCACACACACCACCACCAACCCACACAACAAACAACCATGTATAATGATTATGAACTACTGTAGAAAAGTAGTGATATTACTCTAAGCTCCCTGAAAATGGAATGATCTTGTGAAGAAATGATTTTTAATTTGAAATATTAAAACTCGGTGTGCTTCAAGCTCAAAACTTCAGTTGACTGGCAGATTTGGCAGTTGAACCATGTGTCTATACCTTATACCTTGGATAGCAATTTTGGGTAGACCACCCTCATGGAAGGAATAATCACAGGGATGAGAATTGATGAAAGTGGGTTAGTCGGCAGGTCACCCACGTACTCTATTTTTTCACACTGAAATGTGGACAGGGTCATTTTACATGGCTTTCACCAAATACTATAGGAAAATGACCCATTTGCTATTGTCCACATTCATGCACACGTCTGCAGTCAAAGCGATGAAAATCAGGCCCATGTTAGAGCATAGAGAATTCAATTCTGTAGATTCAATTCTGCAAGGATATATACATTTTCCGAGAAGCTTCGCTTTCTTAAAACAGATTTGGGGAGGATGCTTTTAACGATTTGTTGGGATATTTCTATAAACTTCAGTGACCACGCTTTATCAAAACTTAAAAGTTCATCGCTTTTATTTGTTTTTTTAACCCCCAAAACACCCCTTTCACATCATATTAGACCAACTTAGAAATGAAGTTGACATTCGCACAATAAATACATTATTTTAGAATGAATTCAGGTATTTTGGACCTCCAAATCAGGACATTTCCAGAGTTTTCGACCAGGTATTGAGGTCACAGCATTTGTATTGCCTTCTCATGTACAGGAAAATAACACATGTTGGTGTGACCTCCTGATGGACTGTCCATTGCTTGCTTGCTGGATGCATTGTGGAGTCTTGTCTATTGTAGATTAGAAATGCCACAGTCGTTGTCCACTAATCGTCTGAGGAAGGTTTATTCCAAACTGATATTGTGATTGAGTACAAAATCATGGCCTCCGTCAGTCGCAAACGCGACTATGGATATATTATTAAAGCGCCCCACATTGAGTCACAGGTTAGGTGAACAGCGGAGTTTGTGGCTGAAGAGGCCATCATAGGTGCAGTCTCTGCAACAGGTGCACATATATGGGATTGTCACAGCTTGACTATCCAAGGATCTGTGCAGCATTTCTTGTAGCTCGCTGCTTCTCAAACTGGCTGATGATTTATTGTTCTCCATCGGATTTGGTCGGATTCAATTTCAAACCTTATTTAGTAAGATTTTATTTTTTTTAGTAAAATTTAATTTATTCTATTAAAATTTTTGAATTTTTTAATTTTGGAATTTAAGTATTTCCTAATTTCCTAAAATGAAGAAAGAAAAGAAAGAGACACCCCAAATTTCAAAGTTTATGCTCTGCCCTTATGCATGATAGCCCGGATCCATCAGGTGACCTTAGAAGGGCCTCTCTGGAACCCACTGCTTCTGAGAGTGCCGTTGATGCTGTGTGCACTCTGCAGACACATAAAAAAGATTTTTGACTTTCCAAGTGGCAACTTCAAGATTTCAGCTTTACTTTGCTGTCTCCCTCATGTTTATATACTCAAAGTGAGAATTTTTGGCTCCAGATTGAGGACATTAGTGCAGGTTTTTGACAAATGTTAAGAAAATATTGAAAGAGTTGTCTATCCCTATACCAAAACTTGGGGATTGAAAGGCATTCATTACCAGACGGCGAAAATGAAGATCAATATAGCAGACATGATCCTTTCTTGGTATTAATGTTGGTTAAAGGCTGACTCAGAGATTTTGAAATATTAATATTTTGGTTGTGTTTTTGTAGAAATTAAAAAAAATAGACAACATAAAAAAAGAGATAGTAACCGAAAATGTTTAATTCCAAAGTTAGAGAATTTAGAGATGAATCAGATGTTTGGTTTAATGCAGTAAAGCATTTGCATAGTATAAACAGTTGCCATAGGATACTGTTGTTAAACAAAATTTCCGGATCCGGAAATTTGACACAAGGTTGTGATTTTCTATAGGAAGGACTTCGATTTTGGAGCCTTAGTTATTTCACACAGTGATTATATATGGACAAAGGCATTATGTATAGGCAAAAAACCTTGTTTGTTTGAAAATTGACTCTGCCCCTCATCGGGAAATCTCTGAGTCAAGCCTTTAAGTACCTCCTGGGCAAATTTTGTATATATAGTGAACAGTGGAACACAGCGCCTGAACACGGTCGGCAGGACCCTTCTGTAGCAAAAGAACTGATGTCAACTGGCAAAGTGCTAGATGGGAAGCAAGCTGCTATGTGGGTATTGTTAAACCATGCAGTTGAGCAGGACGAGGATGGGGAGGCACTACATAGAGAGCACTGGAGCTTGGAAAGGAAATCCTACCTCAGGTTGGTGACAGGAGCTAATTTAAAGTCCCATGGCCCGATTCGCTAATAGCTCATCCCCAGAAGCCCCAGATTTTACCAGAAGTGGTCAACATTTTGTATCAGAAGCACTATTTTTCTCAATTTACCCTGTGAGATTTAGAGCAAAGGAGTTTGGGTGGTTGGAGTTTGGAAGTTATGAGTGAAAAGTGCCCCCACTTTGGCTCGAACAATATTAATTTTTTAAATCATTTTAATGAATTTGGAGTTTTTTCACGTTTTTAGCTCTCGCATCAACAAAACGGATTAAAAATCGCCGCGAAACTTTACAGATGGGGTTTTGAGTGAAGACCCAATTCTATCAAGATGAAAAACTTCATATCCTTAAATGGGCCATCCCCCTTTAAGATCAATGGAAAATGGATATTAAAAAGTTAAACTAGGCTGTCTTCCTCCAAATAAAAACAAAAGTGGGCAGAACTTTACATGTAATTGCATTTTCTAGGCTTCATTGGTCTCTGTGCCATTTGCCCATCAAGTTCTCTTAGAAGGTCATTCTCTCTAAAGGCAGGGCGGACCCAGGATTTCTCAATAGGGGGCGCCAAAAGACCATACTTTTCCACCAGTCGTTTCGAAAACCCTGCGGGGGGGGGGGGGGCGTACTGTGTCCACTGGGCGCCCCACAAAGCTAGATCTACATGGCGCCCAACGCCCCTGTATTGTCATTCTTAGGGCGCCCTGTGCATAAAATAAAAAGTATTTTATATTCGACAGTCCGGCGCACCTGTGCTAGGAAAATAGAGGGGCACGCGCGGGGGGCCCCCCTCTAATCCGCCCCTGAAAGGCACTATCAGTGATTTGCTAAATCAGAAAAATTAAAAAAAAAAAAAAAAAAATAAAAAATTCCAGGATTTGTGCATTTTTTGTAAAAAGCATATGTCTCCAAACATGCCCTGCAAACTAGTGTATGCAAGGAAGCAACCTAAAAATACAAAATCGAATATGTGCATTGCTGTCCGTACAGACACTTACTACAACTTATAAGTGAATGGGGATTCATATCTTTGAACACGTGCTGTTTTTCTAGCGATTTTGCTACAGATTCTCGAACTGATGTGCTTAACATCAGGTAATATGCATTCTAAGTACCTTAATTTGAACACTGTGTTTTCTTCCTTTCTGTATTTTTTCAGTTGGAATTATACCTTTGTATGAGAGTCTACGGATCTTATCTTCACTTGTAAGCTATTCCGTAAAAATTTCAAAAGTTTTTTTATCTTTGGCGTGAATCACGATAGTGTCTTTAAAGGGAGAAACAAGCGACTAATGCGATGAGAATAAAAAAAAAATGTGGAATGTGTTATTAGCTATTAATCAAAGATAACTATTTACCAATCCATATAACTACATATGTAGGAACAAAAATACCAAAAGTGAAAAAAATAAAGTATTTGAGGAAAATAATACGGATTTCAAGCCAACACTTGCAGAGGTTGTTAGCACATCTATGGCAACAAGAATACCAAAATACGAATTTGATGATTTTATTCAAAATCATGTTATCATTAAAAGGGTTGCATCCTCTGGAAAATCTGAATCGGCTTAAAGACAACGCCAAACCCATAACCAGGAACTTATAAAGGCCTTTTGAAATCTGATACATATGTTGTTTTTTTTCAAAAAATTTTTTATTTTTTTTATTTTTTTTATTTTTTAGCATAACTAACTTTACAAATATGATGTGCAAACATATAAAAACATTAGTTTTTAGGGGTTATCTTGTCGACCACTTCCGTCCCATTTCAGGCTGACAATACAACATGTTCCGTCCACAAAGAGTTGGAGTGAAAAAGAAAAGGTTTTGGTTAACATTCCAACCTTAACACAGGGGCGGATTTAGGTGGGGGCGCTCGGCGCCGCATAGGTCACGGGTGCATTGTAGATATATGAAAATGCCCTTTACGCACGGGTGCCATGTAGTTGTTGAAGAAAGAAAATAACGGTATTTTATTATTATTATAGCAGGGCCGCCAACGCTGGCTTATGGAAAAGACGCATGTAGGAAAATGTACTTTATCCCCCCCCCCTTTCAGAATTTCGGGCCAAGTGGGAACAAATTTGGGTCCTACCGACGAGCGCAGCGAGCCGAAAAATTTGACCCCCCCCCCCCCCCCCCCATTTGAGAAATCCGGAATCCCCCCTGCCATAACAGTTCTTTAGTATTATAAAGCAAGTGGAGGTGGATACTGCAATTTTAATTCTAAAATTGTCAAATGTTTTACCATGTCTACAGGGACCAGTTGCAGTCAGAATGGCCAAATTAGCTATCAACAGAGCAGTGAGGTAAGTGTTGATAATAGTTAACATGAGGGCAGGCGATGTACTTCAACAAGACTGCTTGTCAATGATTCGGGTGAGGGGGACCTTTGTTTGCTGGGAATGTATGACCAAGATTCTGAAGGCTGACCCTGAAATTAATTATTCCAAATTTGATGAAAAAAAACAGACCCCCCAGGAAATTGTGAATTTTTAAAAAATCAAAATTAAAAGTACATTTTGAATATTGGACAAATTCACCAAATTCTTCTACAAAATAATGAAAAAAAATGAACTTTTGGCGGAATGCTATTACATTCCATACCCACCTTTTAACACTTATATCATCCCCCCCCCCATTCAAAGACCAAAGGAAACTCGATTAAAATGACTAGATAATTTGTATATTAAACTATAGAATTTATGAGGAAACATTTTGCCATCTTCTTTCCCTCACTCAATGGATTATGGGTTTATTTCACCTTAAGGGCAGTAGAGTGTCAACCCCTGGTGCTTTTGTTTTTTTAAAGAAGTTTCTGATTTTTGCACCATTGTAAACATCAAATGTTGTTCTATTATAGTACCAACAAAGTTTATCCACTGCAGACAACCTTGAGCTGTATTTTTTGCCATTTAAAAAAGCAGCTATTTGACATTTAAAGTCACAAACTGATTGGTCATAAACGCGGGAATTTTAAGCACATTTCACGCCGTTAGGCGCAAGACGCACCATCCGCGTTTCTCGTCGCGGTGTGAATTTTTGCTGCCTATGAACCGTGCGCGTGTTTTAATGTACTTTTGCGCGAACGCATTCTTGGAAAAACAAAAAATTAATTTTTGAATGAAAATGTAAAACAAAGCGCTATTTAGACCAGATGAATGAGAAATTTCAATTTTTTCTAATTTCTGGAGTAGAAGGACAAAAATACGTTTGATTCAATAGTGCCTAAAGATGTATTTCATCACTTGCACAACCTATCAATTTTGAAGTTCAAAGATAACGTTATTTAGAAAGACACAGCTTGAAATGGTGTGTTGGTGAAAAGTCACTTTTTTAATAAAAACACAGATTTTCTAAATGTTCAATTTTTGCAAAATTGGCAAATTTTCAGACAAATAACACCCCCAAAAATACCGAAAGTAAAAGTAGGTTTAACTTTCCTACGATAGCTAATGCGTCTTATCTAGGAGACGGTTTTCTCAATTTTCATTTTGTCGATTTCTAACTAAAGCTTATTTTCCAATATTATACTCAATTTGGAAAAGAAAGTACAATCACACTTTTTGACCATTTTCCCTTTATTTCAAAAAGTAGCTCTATCTTTAAAAATGAAAAAAAACCGTTTCCTAGACAAATTTGTCTTGTTTTAAAAAAAAATAACATTAAGAAATAACGTGAAAATCAAATTGGTTTTGTTATGCTGTCTGAAAATTTTGGGGTTTTTGTACAAAATCGTTTGTTTTTTTTAGTTTGTCTCAAAAATACGAAAGTTTTAATTACTGGATGACATCATCGGGTTCATAGTCAATTTTCTTTCTAGAAATGTATATTGTTACATAAATAATTAATTATTTGAAACGTTATACAAAACCAAAATCGATACTCGGAAACTCAAGGTTCCCACTGCCCTTAAGAGTATAATCTCCCATGTAGACCTTTGGAATAGTGGCCTTATTTTCAGAATAGTGGAGCTTAGTAGTGGACATTTGTATTAGTGGTCCTTCAGAATAGCTAACTTTGGATAAATTACCTCATTTTTAAGTCGTCCGATAGGAGAGACCTTATGACAGAATGATCGTGTTGTCGTCGGCGTCTGCGTCCCGTCGTGAGCTTTTTTGAACAAAATACTGGAAATCTGTGCGTCACAAAAGGGCTGAAACTTGGGGGAAGGGTGTGCGATGCTACAGATTCTCCAACTGCTTTAAATCAGGCATTTTGACCTCTTTTCATGATTTTCATTGAGACTTGTGAACAAAATATTGGAGAAGGTACGGTACACAGGGCTGAAACTTCTGTTGATGGTTGCAGGGCTACAGATTCTCAAAACTGATTTGAGTTACAACAGTGGGGTGTGGTGGTCGGGGTATTGCATAGGGGTGACATTGGGGGGTTGTGTGATGGGGGGGTGTGTGGCCCATGGGTATGGAATGTGGTCCGGGGGGTTAATGGGCGTGTGGTCCGGGGGTATGAAGGGCGACACTTGTGAAGGTATGATTGTTGGTCCGGTGATATGGGGGTGTGCTCTGGGGAATATGGAGGGGGCTTGAAGTCTGCAATGGGTGTGCCCCAGGGGGATGGATGTGGTGCGGGGGGGGGTATTGGAGTGTGGTCTGCGGGTAGGGGGATGTGATCCGGGTATAGGGTGTGTTCCATGGTATGGACATCACTTTGGATTCTAGGGTTCGAGGAACAATTGTACATATAATATCGGACAAACCTTATTTTTACTCAATTGTTAATTTAAAGGGAGGTTTATCCATCTGAAATAGATAGAAAAATACCATTTTCATTTGTTGCATTTTAACGATCTTATGACATTTTGTCCTTATTATATGGTGGACTTTAATGAGTGCATTAGCTTTTGAAGAGGCATGCTATGCTCAGGTAAGTCTACTGTGACAACAAGAAAAATATACCTTGATGATGCATGCTTAAAGAGCCACTGGCACATTTAAAAAATAGTGCACCCTCACGATTTTTCAAAATTGATATTTTTCCATGGTTGTAAAGCTTTTATATATATTAGCCTTCACCTAAAATGTTCAAGACCAAATCAGCACCCTTATAGGTAAACAGAACAATTTTCATAATTAATGTCACCGGCAACATTTAGCAGACGACGGAAATGGAGTTTAACACAAGAAAACAGGCCGGAGCCTGATTCCCATGGCATGAACCCTGTTTGACCGGTCTGTGACCTTTGTGGTTTTAATATCAATGAGTATGAGTCCATGATATTCATGTAATAGACATATTTGTTGATTCAAGTTACGGCAAACTTTAAAATTGGCCTACAAATTACCTGGATATCTTCAGCCCCTTATTAATGTTCCTATCTGATTGGGGGTATGTTATTTTTATATGTAAAATAATCTATATTCTTCCAATTGCCAGTGCCACTTTAAACACATCCAAAAAAGTAACTTTCCACCCCTGAAATTTGTCAAGTACAAAGTATACATCATTATACATGGGACATAATTTGGAAGCAGTGTTTATTTACGCATATTTTGACACCTCATATGTGGTGATCGACTGAGTATTGAAGTTATGCCCACTTGACCGAACCCACCCCAGGATTTAAAAGTTGCAGTAAACCTTATAGAGAAGGAGAATCATGCAGAGAAGAAGATTGCAATGACTTTCCGTCTGTAAACAGTACGATTGTCAATAGGGTTTACTACAACTTTTAAATCCCGGGGCAAGTTCGGTCAAGTGGGGTTAAATGGGGTTTAGCACAACTGCAGACTTGTCCATGGGTATTTCATGATGAAATGATAAGTAGACATAAATTGTTTTGGCAGCCGGGCTTTTCAAATCTGAAATCATAGCATGCAGTTGTGCTAAATACCAGTTTTCGGTCTTGTGTCAGGGCAGTGGGGTAGGACACGATCTGCTCGATTTGGGCAATAAGGATTTCCATGCCTAAGAAAAATGATGCTCCGTGGACAAGTCTGTTTTGCTGACTTATTGTTCAGTGGACCATATCTTGAGAACCATTCAACCAAAATGAAAATTTTTTTCAGGCAAGATGCTCAATTACCCATTCTTTATGATAAAATAAAATCCACAGATATCAAAATAGTGGAAAAATATCACTCATTTTGGGTAAAGTTTTTATTGGGTCACCCTGTACACTTTGCACCAACTCTGTATCGTGTGCTTTATTCCATTAGAATAGGTGCAAAGGGTATAATGTTTAATTATGTGTTGATTGTTGTTGTTGTGTTACTGGGTTAATAAACAACTTTTTAATTTCATACCTGCAGACAATTCCTACAAAAGATCGTCTGGAAGGGCTGAAGGCTTTCAAAGAAAAGAGGCCACCAATCTACACAGGGGAATGAAGGATTTCTAGACAATCTGCTAATATATGCTCGGAGAGGAAATAAAAGTCCATGAAATATTGAGGAGTCAACGCAACAAAGACTTGTCACAAACATCTCACATGTCCATAAGTCAAATAATTTTTTCTCTCATGTACATGCAAGGGAGCTTATTGGAGATGGGCTTTCTTGCAGTGACCACTTGAAATTTTTTAATCATGCCCTATAAGATGGAAATATTTGAAAAAAATGAGCTCGAATTTGACAGACAGATGCATTATAAAATCATGTCTACACGCTGATAACCAAGTGTAAGTGGATAATGTTGCCGACTTCTGTTGGAGTATTTTGGCTGTTGCAAAAAAAAAAAAAAAAAAAAAAAAGAGGCCACCAATCTACACAGGGGAATGAAGGATTTCTAGACAATCTGCTAATATATGCTCGGAGAGGAAATAAAAGTCCATGAAATATTGAGGAGTCAACGCAACAAAGACTTGTCACAAACATCTCACATGTCCATAAGTCAAATAATTTTTTCTCTCATGTACATGCAAGGGAGCTTATTGGAGATGGGCTTTCTTGCAGTGACCACTTGAAATTTTTTAATCATGCCCTATAAGATGGAAATATTTGAAAAAAATGAGCTCGAATTTGACAGACAGATGCATTATAAAATCATGTCTACACGCTGATAACCAAGTGTAAGTGGATAATGTTGCCGACTTCTGTTGGAGTATTTTGGCTGTTGCCACACATATCAAGTCTTGGGTGGGAATGTAAATAAAATCAGAAGCCACAATTTTAATAAACATGCCAAACTGCTTTGAATGAGTTCTATTGCATGCTATGACTTTTTGTACTTAAAATGAAATTGGTGAATCTTCTGCTAACAAATTATGGTTAACAATAACTATGTCCTAAACCACTGAACATTTTACAATTTTCGTTTTTGGAATAACTATATTAAGAAATGTAATGTTTGGTCATCTAAGAGACACAGATGAGACAAAGATAAACTTTGGTCAAATTCTGAGTGTGGAAAATGCTATGTAATGGTGGGGCCTACACCTTATAAATAATTCACTCTTTGCATAGTTAGCCATTTGCCTGATCAAACTTGTGTAAATCGTCCATTTCATAGAGCCAGTTCAAGGCTCTCAATGGAAATGGCAAAACTGTGCTAAGAGCAAATTGGCCCTTTAGCATGCCATTGATGGTGTAAAACTAGTGTTAACTCCATCGCTTTGATGATATAATAAGGGATGCAGATTAACCACTAGCGAAGCACCGGTAACGGTGCTCACACCAATTTCAACAAATCTTTTTACCAAATCTCACTGTGCTTTTTCCCATTTATGTCCCTGTTCATACATTAAAGGAATGTGACAGCTGAACGGTTTCTTCATAGTGAGCAGCTCACAAGAAGCACAACTGTATTTACAGCTCGAGGGTTGAATAACAGAAGCCCCAACTTACTCTTGCACTTTTGGCCATTTTCTGATTTTGGTACCCCAAAAATCTATAACACCCATATATTCCTAAAATTATAAGATCGCAACTCAATTCCCCTTCACAGTTACAGAAAGTCCCAACTCTGAGTTGGCATTTTTTTTTGAGTTACGAGCTTCTATTAGTGAACCCTCGAACTGTATTTATCAGAATATTTCCCATGTGAACAACTTGAAAAAACAGCATTTGAGTTTTTAGTAACATTTTATTAACTCTCATATTTGCACTTGAATTGTAAACTGGCCTCTTAAAACTATATATATTTAACACAACCTTGTTTATTGTACAATTGAAATTACATGCTATTTTGTTATTTGGCAATATTAAATTCAAAAATAAATTAATAGGCTGTAATTAACCATTTTCCATCTAAGCGCATTGTCAACTTGCAGCATGATAGCTGTTGGACGATATTTGTCTCTTGACATTTAGCAATTGAACAGACATATAGGAAAACCTATTAATAATGGGAGTTTTTCTAAATCTTTTTTGAAAGGACAAATAATTCCTGTGGGACATTTGATTATAGCAATCAATGCACTAGAATGTCATTTTAAGAATGCCAGGTCTCTATAGACACTACAATAATGGCCAAATCAAAATCATAAATCTTTACCACTATACCGATTCTGTGATCACCCGATATGCACAGCATGAATAATATCTTACTGTCAAGAGACCACTAGCAATTATCAACAAGAAGTGTCTTTATAGAAGAATAATTGAATAATATATCTAATTTGGAACTTATTACAACTTTCAATTAAGCCTCAAGTGAAGTAAAACAATTCAATTTTTCGGCTTATTATATTCGACGAAACAGGGTCAGAGTACAAAATGTATGATAACGGAATAAAGCGTGTAATCCAATGGGTGCACTGAGCCTGTTTGGTTTCGTCGAATATAATCCCAATTTTTCAACAAATGAAAATCATTTGTTTTACATACCACATCTATTCTAAGTAGATCTTTGCCATTAAGCTCTTAACCTAAATTTACAATTTTCAACACAGGCTAGGGCTTATCACTTGCTTTATCCACTTCATTAAACTTGGTCTGAACAAATATCTATGGAGTTTGGTTGAAATCCATCGAAGTATGCAGATATTACAGGCAAATGATAACCCTTCACAACAGACTACGGTAGACAAATTGATCCTTATGCATCTTCCTGCCTTAAGGCAGGCGACACAAAAACAGAATACCGCTCACCTCCATGGTTCACTTGGATGGAAAGAATTTAGTATTGCCATCACCCTATGAATTTGGCAGCCTCAATGGAATAAACTGCATGTTGAAGGATGTGGTGGCAGAATACTCAATTCATCCCAAGTGGATAATGAAAGCCAGTTTCGAATAAGAGTAGGGTGAAACCCCTGAATGTTCCCAATCCGCCCCAGCCTCAAAAAGCGGGCCATGTTAGGAGCATCCGTATCATGGATACACACGGCCCGGATTAGCTGAATAAATCCTGCCACCACCACAAACCATTACCAATGAGTTGTGGATACGACTGTGACAGAAAATGACGACCATGAAAACCATCTGGTATATAGTATGTATGTGCAGACAGATTCATGCCAAAAAATTCCTTTAATATTGCCAGAGTCAAAATTTCTCGCCCTGTAAGATTTAGATGCTCGCAAGTTAACTTTATTTTTTAAAAACATTTCTATTCACTTTTGCATGGTTTGCCATTTGCAATAAGATCCGCGACTGGCAGAAATATGAATAGAACATCACCGTACTTGAACAACAGTTGAACTCTCAAAGAAAAAATTACCTTGCAAAGAGTGAATACATTGTTACAAAGCAACATTATCATTAATTTATTCCAATGTCAGTTTGAGGCTCTACCTGAAAATGCCAAACCGTACGTGCAAAGAGTGAATGGATGATCTAATAACATGGGAGGCAAGTAAAGAGTAGCTATCACAGAACGCTATTACTGAATGCTGCGTGTGGTCAAAATCGACTCTCTCGTAAGGTCCATACTGTCGGGATGTTCAATTTCAAGTGTCATATCATCTGGAAGGTGCAGCTATAAATAACAACTTCAATTAATGGAACACTTGCATCAATGTTTCAGTTACCAGCTTTGTCAATAAAATGGTAGATGGGTATCATGTTTCATCTCACTTTAGTACTCTGCTGAGGAAGACTAATGACTTCAATACCAACTTGCCAACTTTCAGTACAGGCTACAGATTTACAAAATTGGTACCAACAAGAACATTCTGTGAAGAATTAAAATTACATGCCACATGAAAATCTTCATTTGGCACTCATTCACACATTTGCCAGTGGATGACCCAAGAGTGTCCTCTCAATGTAAGATGGACTAGGAGAATTGATCTTCAAACTCAATGAAAACTCATCTCTGGGCTTAGCAGTCACTTGCACAAGCAGCTACATGAAAACAGGACTGGAGGTAGTCTAATCTGAATGTCCATCCGAATCACTACTGTCATGGATCTCTTGCAGTATGCTCTGTACAACATCTGTGGTAGTGGCTGTTCCTCCCAGGTCTGGTGTATGGAGCTGTATCAATGAAGGTTAGGGAGCAAATTGTCAGTGGCAACAAACTGAACGATGGACAGGAAATACATATTTTGCCAAATACAGATACCCTAAAACTATTGCCTTGAATTCTTCTGTAGCTATAGATTTCTTGCCATCCATTTCAGAAAAAAATGCCCGAAAGTTATGTTAAGCCAGAAGAACCCAGGATGTAAAGGTCATTCCCATAATCATTTCCATGATATAAATCAGATAAATATGACACAGAAAAGTCCGTAAGTTTCGTAAAAACGGTAAAATGTATCTTTATGTATCACTCTGAATTTGCAAAGGCACATAAAGACAAACATTTGCAACTTGGAACACCTTGGAAGTAGACCCTGATTACAGGAATAACCTGTATAAGTCGCTTCAAATTAAAAGCCTCGAAAGTCACAAAATTCTGGTCCTGACACAGGCAAATTGAATCAATGCCAGAAATTGCCTCAAGCAGGGCCTGAATGTCTGATTCCTGCAACTGCAGGTAAACAGATCTTGTTTAATTGCAAAATTATAGCTATACATATATTGAAAGGGTGGTGGTTATCCTTTACTAGCAGGTAGAGGGTCTATTGCATCAGTATCTTACATGCCACTGTGGATTTACAACCCAAGTTGCCTACTTGTAGCTAGTAAAAGCAGCTAGAGTTGAGAATGTAACCATTGAAAACTAACCAAAATTAAGTACTAGTGCTTTGTAGGATACAATGAGTAAAAAAGTCTGGAATTTTATGTATCAGGAATTGGATTCTTGTGGGACCACATGACATTGAGGTAAAATTTCCCAAAATTGGTGCACTGTGGGTTGGACTCAATATACCCTCTGTACAAGTACTAAACATTTGGTAGAACTCCGCAACCTTTAACATTTACTGGATCTTAGTAAAACCAGGGTTTGGATTCTTCCAGAATGGAAGAAAAATTGGGGAAAAACACATGCATGAAGGCCAAGGCATAAAATCTACCACAAATGGATTAAAGATTCAATATCCATCTAAATTATAATAAAAATGTTTATCAAGTGTCTAATCAAGATAGTAGACAATTTAGCAAAATAGCAGAAGTATTAGTGATATAAATGTGGCATTTCAAGCAAGAGTTCATAAATCTAACTTATAAACTTGCATCAACATAAATCTATGTAGTTTGATAGCAAACAATTTACAAGCTTTTTTCTTCCAATGCCAGTTTCTTCCATCTTCTCTAAGAAATTGATTTCTTCTGAAAGAACCCACACCTGATTACAGCTCAAAGACATCATTTTGTACATTTTATAATACTGACCTTTATATCATTAAGTACTTTATAGACTGCATTGGATATAAGTTGAGCATGGCTATTCAAACCCAGGTGTTCCAGCATCAATGAGCTAGCTAGTAGCATGGAACTAGGGTTGGCTATGTTTTCTCCAGCTATGGTCTTGCCTGTGTTTCTTGTTGCCTACAAAAAGACAAAATATACATGTGATATGTATATTGCTTTCCACACTAACTGTTCTTTTAAGAATAATGCAGCTCTTTCCCAATTATAAACATACAAACCCAATATAAAAGCTCAGCTTAGCAAAAACTTTACATCATTTTGGCAAAACCCTCAGGAGCTCGAGCACCCATCGCCCCGAGGTGGACACACCAATGCAAACTACACTTTTTAAGACATTGAGACAAGACGAAACTATTTCTATACATTGAAGGTGCAACAAGAGATTTGGGGGCATCCATACATTGTGTCATATATGCAGTGATTTTATATAGATAAGACCCCCAACAGATTTCTTACCTAAGTATTTGCTCATATAGTAAATTAGAAATTTCACAATTTTTGTACCAAAGAAATAATTCTGAGCTTAATCATTTCACATGGAAATATTTTTGATTAAAAGTCTTACATTAGTGCAATAATCAGAATGTTCATATTTTTAAGATTTTAAGACACTTATTATGTAAAATCTCTCATTGCACCTATAACATAATCAGATCATTTTCAAGCACCAACCCCTGTATAAACCTTTTCCCCCTTTTAACACCCATAAACAATTTTTCCAAAGGGAATTTTAGTTGATTTTGGATATATAGCTCAATGACAACTTCTGCTCATTTATATTTAGAATAAAATCAGCTTTTTACTATTTTCCCCAGTCAAAATGCCAACAACCACACTATTTCTGAAGGAAAATTTATGTAAAAGCTTCAAACATGGTTGTTACAACAAAATAATTCTTTGATATCGGATGACAAAGCTCTACATCCTAAAAATCACTGATTACATTTTCAAGGATTCCTGGTTTCTGATGTTTATGAAGCTTCTATCTACCCAGCAATCAATACATTTCAATACAATCACTTACTGTTTCAAACACTGCATAATCTTGGCCTACATTCTTGCCTGGTACAATCCCTGGACCACCTACGAGACCTGCTCCAATGCTGGTAATGATGTTACCATAGAGATTGGGCATCACCATCACATCAAACTGATTAGGGTTGGATACCATCTGCAATAAACACCATGACCCATACAATTTTATGGAAACAGAAATGATGAAAAAGATACATGCAGGTTATATTGATAAGCGCTTGCAATTTCAAAAGTGTATAGTACTAAGAGTAAGAGATCAAGCCATTCAACCTTAACAAGGCTGACTCAGAGATTTTGAAATAATCACTGTAACGCAGCATGTCTAAATACCCACATAGGTTACAAACCATTGATCTTTTGAACGAAAACATAAAATTGTATCAATAGTTCGTTTTCTTCCGCAAAATTCTTGCCCCATTGCGATCAATATTGCCAACACAATACCCATTATAAGAACATCTCTCCCTTTTTGTCCCCG
>JAMKCH010015174.1:0-26090 GCA_023653785.1 Ophioderma brevispina | reverse complement strand
GCATTGAAATTCAGCGCTGTTTTTCCCATTTTTAAATCAGAGCAATGTGAATTTCTAACGTGAACGCCTTAACGTGTTTAAAACAATATTATCCTAAGTGTTTAGATACTAAAATAAACACGTATTGTGTTTATTTTGAACATTATAGTGTTAAGCTTCTAAATGCCTTTGGTGTTATTGTGTTTAACTTCTAAACACCTTGGTGTTTATTCTTCCTAAACGGCTGGCAAATGTATAGTGTTTTAAAAGCGTTAAGGCGTTCATGTTAAAAATGTCCATTGCTCTGATTTAAAAATGGGAAAAACGATGCTGAATTTCAATGCTTTTTAGCGATTTATAGGAGCAGTGGTCTACGAAAATACCCACCTTTTGACCAAAAGTTGGTATTTTTATTTTGTTTCGTTAAACGCGTCTAGGTGTTTAATAACTGTTACAAAACCTAAACACTTAATTTTTACAGTGTAAGTGTCTAAATACTACATCCATCCTACAAACTACTCCAAATTGGCACTGAATTATTTAAATAAATACAAAATTAGATCCTAAAATGGGTCCTGAGAATATCAATAGAAGATCTGGGCCGGGGGGGGGGGCACTTGTATTCAAAGGTGGATATGATGCGTGAACAAGAAAACGCGTAAAAAGGGTCTCTTTTCCAACAGGCGATGTACGCGCGTACATTGATTAGGGTGTCAAAACAGCAAAATGTGGAAAAAAGGTTTTTTTTCTTAGCCCTGAAATTGTGATGTACGTGTTCAGGGAATGTAATACTCAAATTTAGCAGAGATCAACTGTTGCAGAGATCTAAAAAGCAAGATAATAAAGGGTATATTAACGACACAATGCATTGCTTACTTGTTTTAGGTAGCAAAAACAGACAAAAATACTTGTTTAGGATATGTTTTTAGTCGGTGGAAATACTTGTATAGGGTGCATTTTGTAAGTCCATGTTCACGCATCATATCCACCTTTGAATACAAGTGCAACCCCCCTCCCCCCAGGATCTGGGTTAAGTAAAATTTTGAATATGACCAAAAGTAGGCATTATCAATGTGTTTAGTCACAACTAGGTCAAAACAGTACAAAATGGATTTTGAAAATAGTACAAATGCATGTATGCATGTACAAAAACCATGTGAGAACACAGTACGTTACAATCTGTGGTCTAATCATAGTACAAATGCATACATTGTCAACTTTAGGTCAAAACATAATAAATGTATATGTATGGTCAAAAATACAAATAAGTACATGGTGAAAACCAGGTCGAAACAGTGCAAATGCATGCATGGTCAAAATCAGGTCAAAACGTGTGGTGTTACGGTCACCTTGACCAAGGCCACAACCACCTCAAAACTACGGATTCAAACTCCTGAATAACTTGACAATACACTGTGAACTTGATTACAAATTTTAAAACAAAGTATTTATTTTAATTGTGTGTTTAAATCACTCCCATTAAAACATCGATTAGGTATCAATAATCAAAGATTTATCTATAATAAAGTTGTTAATTAATAAACTATTAAACTTACTACCTGGTGTGTGCCGCGACGCGGGCTGCAGCAAAATTACTATAAAGAAGCAGAACTTACAAACAGTCCTGGCAAATAATCCAGCGTAAAACTTCACTATCCAGTAGTGGGACGTGTCCTCGGACGACTTGTCCTGACTGAAGAAAACCAGCTCCTAATGACTCCCGAAGCTCGGTGGTCGACTAAATATAAAGTCCAAAAGTGCTGTAGCTTGTTTATCCTTGGATAACTCAGGGGCCACGAAATACGGAAACCGAACACGGCTACACAATCGGACGAAACTACTGGAGCTGAGACTACTATGACAATGTCCACTACGGAAGACTTGTTCTGGACTGTGATTACTGTCACTGTCAACTTGGAGCAACTAGACGTCACTATATACTTGGAGTAATGATGTTATGATACTCTGCCTCATCTTCTCTCACCAGGGCTTTATATATCCTCTCAAACAATTCTAGAAGGATCTAGTCCTCTCTATATGAGTCATGTGCTAAATATAGTCCATTACCTCATGAGTCTAGAATCACATCCAATGTTCCCATATGTTCATGTGCATCCTGTATGAATCTAAGTTGCCACACTGGAATCATGCATGTCCCTCACTGTCTGTGACTGTATAATTATCACAGAAATCCTATAGCGCTTCTTATCTATCAGGCTTATCTATGATAATTATGCAGCAGTGCGCCACCTATAGTTAAGTGATGTTCAGTGATACACTTGCTAGCACAATCCACTCAGTTTGGCACTCTTCTAGAACTTTCCCGTGTTTTCTGAGCTATTCTACACACACCAGTATGCACACAAACCAGGTATATTTTATATTATGTTACTTAGATTAATTTACATTATTTTATAAGCTAATTTATGACTTAATCTTACTCAAAGTGAAATAAATCATTGCTAATTCTTGGGGCCTGTAACAGTGGCCCAAACACCCTCAATGCATGCTTGGTCAAAACATACTATACAAATTGCAAGCATGGTCAAAACATAATTTACCTCAACTCATCCTTCAGCAGGTCAAACATGCATGCGTGGCCCAAACACCCTCAATGCATGCAAGGTCAAAACATACTATATATACAAAATGCATGCATGGTCAAAACAGCGCCTTTCTGGAATCTGGTCCACACACACACACACACACAGTGCATCAAATTCAACCCATTCCTCACTCAAGTCATAGGACACACACACATTGTCCTTTATCAATTTGTATTTATTTATTTTTTTTTTGGCAATTTCATAACAATATTTGCTAAACTGTTTTAAGATCATTTCTTTGAAAGGACATTTATCTCATTCAGACTCATGCATCAATATGTTCAATATGTTTCTACCCTTGTCAAGACAATTTACTCAACCATGATTATGAAATTAGTTTTGACTGGTTAAAACAATTTTTGACCGGTTTTGACCTGGTTTTAACCACTTTCCGGTCATAATAGGGTTTGACCGGACAAAAAGCCAACCCTGGACCAGAATGTTGAGTGAAAGAGACATGAGGAGATTTCCAAAAAGGAGCGCCCCCAATTTTTGTCGAACCCCGGTTTTCTGCATATTTGGAATGCTTACCAATGTATTAGATCACACCTGAAGTGAATTAGCCGAATACGACGTCTTTATTTAATAAGATGATGATTTAGTACTTTCTGTCGTGACGACAGAAAGTCAAAGCATGGTTTTCTACGGGGACGATTGCGATAGCAGGCAAGTTCCAAACAAGATTTGCGGTTTTCTTTTGTACTTGTTTGTTCAATAAACCTTCGAAACGTTCTCGGTAGGTGGTCTAAGACCGATCCAGTGAAAATTGAGAGAAATCTGTATCCTCAAAAAATCTCCTCCTGTCACTCTGGGACCTGGGAAAGGTTTCAAAAGTTTTCAAGCTTCTAAACAGGTAGTCATATATTGAAATGCAACTTATTACTGAAGACTGAAAGAGTCATATACTTTTTGACATTCCTGAATGATTTTAGATTGAGAAAAGAATTTGTTTTCTCTTTTTAATTAAATCAAGATGTTCCAAAACACACCATCAAACCTTAACCTGTATCTCAGCTATATACCCAGACAATCTCTCACATGAAATTATGCTGTACTCAAACATCTCTAAAAGCTGTACAATTTTCAAATATATAGCTCCACTTCATACATGGCTTCAAACCCCTCGCGGGGTCATCAACAAAAAGTTTTCAAAATGCCATACACATCCCAGCAAATCCTCAACAAAGAAAATGGTAACCCAATTGGGCAACAATTTAATGTATTCACTCATTGAATAAAGGCATTCTTCAGAGGCAATGGAGTGCAAGACTGGCTGGCAAGTTTTTGGGTAGATGCTTCAAATAGAAGTCTCAAGGATGCAAATGATGTATTGCCATTTATTATGTCAAGCGCGATTACACAACATTAGCGCGTGATGTAATCAATTGTAATACCCTCTTTTTTTAGGTACAATAAATTGGAAACACCTTTTTTCTCGATCAACAAATCTGGTTATTAAAATTAAAAAAAAAATACAGCAAGTAAACTTGCGCGACCCTCCCTGGCAAGATGGCACCATAAACAAGATGGTTAGTTGGCACAGTTGTCAATTGCAGGGCATCAACATGACCTCAGATGAACTTTTACCATGGTCCATGACCTTTGACATCATCCACATAATGAAGGAAACCCTACTGCACCTTAACCCCACGTCTGATTTAAATCAGACTTCAACTTTTTGAAGACATGAAAACGAAAACCTAACCAAACTGGAACATGACCGCAGATGACCTTTGACCTTGATATGTGACCTTTGATCTCAACAACATACAAAGGAACCCATACTACACCTTTGACCCAAGCTAGGTTGTAATCAGACTTCAACTTTTCAACCTAACCAACCTAGAACATGACCTGAGATGACCTTTGACCACGGTCCATGACCTTTGACATCACATATAAAGGAACCCCTATTGCATCTTCACCCCAATTTGGTTTAAATCGGACCTATAATCTCATTGAACATCAGACGTGAAAAACGAAAACCTAACCAAATTGGAACACACATACATATACAACATGACCTTTGACTATGACCGTTGACATCATCCACAGATGAAGGAACCCCTACTGCACCTTGACCCCAAAACTTTTCGAACAAGACGTGAAAAACGAAAACCTAACCAAACTGAAACACACATACATAATACAACATGACTTCCGATGACCTTTAACCTTGGTCTATGACCATTGACATCATTCACATATGAAGGAAACCCTACTGCACCTTGACCCCAAGTTTGATATAAAATTGGATCGATTAAGCCCAAATTAATTGGTCAAGCTATGAGTTGCAAAAATATTTTAAAACTCATAGCGAGACCAATTAATATTGGGCGTAAATCATCCAATTTTATCATTATCATGTCTTGGATCCGATATTGTCACACACTTGGACTCCTCAAAACATGATAATGTTTAAAATCGGACTTTAAAACTTTTCGAACAAGATGTGAAAAACGAAAACCTAACCAAACTGGAACACACACATATACATACACATATGAACATGCGCTCCCTCACAAAAAACCCTACTGCTTTTCAAGCCAGGGGGAATCCCCCTACTCAGGGATCCTAAATAAATCGGGATTGAACACTCGATCAACGAAGTGGAGGCATACTGCATGGAATATGTGGCTCAGGGATCGACGGTCGAACGTGGCGCTGTGCTGCTACGCCATTCCCGGTCAACGTCATACTGCATAAATAATTAGGTGACTCATCGAAAATGGTGGCGCTATTACTACGCCTGCGAATCGTCTATGGCATTTTGTACACAGTTTCACCTGCCTGACCACTCTCAAAATGACCGATCGTATCGACTGTAATATCGACTATCGGTTGAATGTGCATTGAATGTGCAAATAAAACAAGGAACCAATGCTATTAAACACCATACTCATCAGATCCCTTGCCGATGCTTAGCCATTACTTGGTCCTCATTTCGCTGAGTCAATTCACGGCTAGCCTTGTTCAAGGCGTTCTACCATCAACTTCATTCACTGGTTCACACGTCTGATACAAATAATGCCACAGATCATATTATGCAGAAATCATGCGAGGAGTGGAGCATATTCCCCCTCCCTAAAACTAAAGAAATAGCAATACAGTGGGAAAAATTCATTTTATCAAGCACCTAATTTGATGGCTCTAATTCCACCTGGCCTATGTTCCATGCTTGCATCCTTCCAATAGCAAGTTCAATAAATTCCACTCAGGCAGAGCGCCTTGTTCTATCTGTAAGCTTTTTTCTGCATTTGCAAAAAGCAATTGATATGAGTTTTATACAGGGAAGAATAAAAACCACAAAGCAATTAGAACAAGGCTGTCGCCCTGAGTAGCATAGCCACTGCACTGCACAACAGGTATTTGTGGTTTTATACCCAGACTAGCAGGCTCCTAGATCCAGTGTGCACAACAGACAACCAAGGAGTATACCAATTTATTTTTTATTGAATCTTTCTCTAGACAGGGTAGCCGCTTCAATCCTAAAGCACTGATTTCAAATCTGTAAACACAATGTTCAAAATAATTGAGAATAAATGTCAATAAAAAATTAGCAGGTTTGTCGGTTCTTAGCAGACAGCCTTGAACAAGGCTAATTCACGGCGCACAAAATCTTCAACAAAATCTTAGCTTCGTTGGAGGTGCAAACACACTTCAATTCAATTACGGGCTTTAGTTTTGGCAGCCTTAGGTCATTCCATTGGATTTCTTTCTGGCTTATAAGTGAAACGAATTGGCATGTCAAAATGCACATGTTATTTCCTAACTATCGGTTACCATTCCAGTCTCCTGCTATCACTTCAGGTAAAAATATGACGCATTTTTGTGCCAGTTTACATGGCGGGATTGGCGGAAAAGCCTATGGGAATCATCAGCTCAAAATCGGCATGTACCATGCCCATGTTGCCCAGAGTTGGGTGAGTTGAAAAGTAGTAAAAATGTTGTGTTTTGATTTATTACCATTTTTAAATTGAATTTCAAGTACAATATTAAAAAATAAAATCCCCGACCTACCGACCCTACTGTTTCGGGAGCCTTTATGGGCAAACAAATATTTTTTTTTGGCCTTACACAGTTTCCAAAGGGAGGGTATCCAACCCAATGCACTCAAAAACACCAAATTAAAAAATATATATCTGGCAATTTTGTAATTTCTCAGTTCCTCAAATATGTGGTTCTCTATTGCTGATAGTTAGTTGATCAATTTCATGCTTTTCGTTGTCATCATCACTATCATTGTCGTTATTCTTATTGTGATCACCATCCTATTATTATTTTATCATCAACTTCAATTTACTTTTTATACTCAATTATGGGTATTGGAAATAATCACCATACTTTTCTTGACAACATGGTTGTCAAGTTTAATAGGTTTCGGAAGATAGGGGAAGTGGATAGGTTGCAATTTGGGTTTATGCCATTGAATGGAACGATAGACGCAGTATTTATTTTGAGGAAGTTGCAAGAGAAATATCGAGCTAAAGGGAAGAAGCGGTATTATTTTGTTTTGTTGACTTGGAGAAGGCATTTGATAGAGTAGGAAAGTGATGGATGGAGATGAGGAAGAGATTGACACCAGAAGCAATGGTTAGAGCAGTGATGAGTTTGTATGAAGAAGTGGGATCTGATTTGTCTGAGGAGTTTGAGGTGAAGATGTGTGTGCATCAATGTTCTGTACTTTCGCCACTTTTTTGCAATTGTGATTGATGTAGTTACAGAGAGTGCAAAAGAAGGTTTGATGAGTGAGATGTTGTATGCTAATGACATGGTTTTAATGAGTGAGACAATGGAGGGACTGAGGGAGAAGTTTTGGAAATGGAATAAGGCTTTTGAAAGTAAGGGTCTGAAGGTAAACCTGGGGAAGACAAGTGTTGGTCAGTGGAGTGGAGAGGGAGGTGGTAGTAAGGTTGACCCGTGCGGCATGTGTGGAAAGAGGGTAAAAGCAAATTCAGTGTGGTGTGAGAATTGTGGGATATGGATCCATGCGTGATGCACAAAGATGAAGAGAGTGACCCCAAGTTTGGCTAGAGATTTTGTGTGTGGAAGATGCGAGAAGGGATTTGGAGGGATATGCTGGAACAGGAGGAAAAGCTGTGTGATGAGGTGGAATTGGTAAAGGAGTTCGCGTAGTGGGGGTGGTGGTGTCTGAACGAAAATGCGAATTCTGAGGAGGACAGAGAGGGCAATCATGAGAGCGATGTGTGGTGTTAAGTTGTCGATGGATAGGATGAAGACTGAGGACATGATGCACATGGTATTGGGTTTCGAAGAAGCGGTGGACCGGAAGGCAAATAGGTGTACGTTGGTATGGACATGTGTTGAGGAAGGATGACATGTATGTTTTAAGAAGGGCTTATGAGTTTGCGGTGGTCAGGTTGAGGAGGGACGTCCAAAGAAGACATGGAAGAAGCAAGTTGAGGAGGAGAGTAGGAGCGTTGGGTTGAGGATGGAGGGTATATTGAACATGTTGAATCAGGTGAAGTAGAAGGAGTAAGGGTGATTGCTATGAGTGTGAGGTGAATCCGGCCACCCCCGTTTTACAGGGACAAGTTTGGATGTTCTGAATGAAAACGTACCCCATTTTGGTTAACCAACAATAATTTTACACAGTATTATATGGTGCTTACAAAATATTTTTGCTCTTACATGAAACAAATTTAAATATCACTGCGGAACATAATTTGGAGATGCTAGAATATGTTGTGCTTGCATGACTTAGTAAAAATCAACATACGATGTTGAAGAAAGACACAAGGTGAAACTTGTATTACAAAATACAGCATTCGCCCAGAACATGGTATCTACCCTCGTGGTTTGTAAATGGGGTCAAAGGTTATAATATGGTCAATATGTGTACCCCCTGTATGAGTCTTTGGCCAGTGGTTCTTCTGGCCAAGTATGAAATTATTTGAATATTAGGTAAAAGAATCGGTCGAGTTAATGGTTTACATTTTGACGCAAATGACACAGAAAGAGAGTGTTTCCATAAGGTGACACCCTGACACCCTTATAAATTCGGAAACCTTAACGGAATAAACCACACGGTTTATGCGGTTTATTCCCACAGAAAGACTTGAAATACTGTCATAGGCCATAAATGGATAACACAAAACCCCCGGCATAAAAAACCATGTATAAATAACCGATCTCAGTTCACTGCACAATACCTCCATACAATAAAACCCAGCTAGCGTGTCCCCCAATGCCCTGGATGGCAACATTGCCCAATCTACCTAAGCAACACACCTGAAATAGTGTATGAGGTAAATGGTAATTCCCCTCGTGAGTTTCAATAGGTGTATAGGTGTGGCACAAACCTAGATAGCCCAGCAGTCATTAGTAGTCTTCTCTCTCTCTCTCTCTGATCGCTGACACAACGCTCAGGCACACGAGAAGATTTTTCTGACAACTTTTCCCTTTTGACAAACTTCTTAGGATTTACAACAGGTAAGTTATTTTGAACTTGTACATGCACAATTTATTCAAGAGTTAAAACAAATCAGCTGTAAAATGGAGCAATGGTAAAAGTTGTTTTATTGAAGTTGTTGACAATCAGCTACAATCGTGTAACAATGATTACTGGCCTGTGCACCGTGTACGGCTTCTGTGTGTGTGTTTGATCAATGTTCAGCTAGGAATATTTCACAAACCTTCAGTAAATGAACATGTCCTAGGACCTCATGTTGAGTGCTAGCTGTCCTCTTACTCTTATCTACTTTTTCTTGTCCTGCAAATGCCTATAAGCTTTAGATGGCTAAGTTACAGAGTTGATGCTGCAAATACAACAACAATTCATTTCAATGTTAATATTTTGTTCTATGGTACTTTGGTATGGTATGGGACAAAATGATGGAACAATTTGTTTACTTGAAAATAAACCCATTTGAACAATTATGTTAATATTTCCCAGGGTGGCCAGGGCACAAAAGGTAGATTACCATGTTCAAATTTAGGTTTGTTGCTAGGTTACCCTACTCATCTATCTAATATTCAGGTCACCGGTTCAATTCCGGTAGAGAGCACATGAAAGCGTAAGGATTTTTTCAGCATTTCTTGTGTGCACTAGTCACTTTTGAGGAAAGATGTAAACATTATTACAGTATCTCCAGAATGCATGTGTAGTCTGCCATTGGGCTTTGAGAACTGAAACAAAGAAAATATTAAACATTTGATCTCCAGATGACCTTTGACCCCAGATGACCTCATTTTGACTTTTTTTACATGATAAATGTGCTAATAAGGTCATATTTTGAATTTTTAACATGTCCAACTACCAAAGGGGCATTTCGTGATATACGGCCTCGCCCCCCCAAGTTACCTAAAAAAGGTTGAGATTTTTATATCATCTGAACCGTTAGCCTGAGTAATCAAAGTGTACCTAATCTTACGTGCAAATTCGGTCGTATCTGTAAGAAATTCGCAATTTTGTATTTTCTGTCCGTAAACAGACAGAAATTACAGCACAGTGGCCTATGGGGTCGACCGTGGGAAACAAGAAATTGCTCATAACACAAAACCGCAAGATCGGGATCACCTCAAATTTTGTGAACGAGCTTTTCTCAAGGGTATCTAGAAGGGTCTGAAATCACGAAATGCACCTTTAAAGAATATAATAGGTCAATGTATGCAAGAGTATGAGTCAAGTAAGTGCCAGATTACTTGACTCGTACAAGAGTACGAGTCAAGTAAGTGCAAGATTAACATTTTTACATCATATCCTGTAAATGGTAACTGACTCAAGTGTAGTGCTACCTTCGAATATAATGCAACCCCTAAGAAATTAAAAATCCTACTGTAAAATTTGTCAAATTTACGACACAAAGCATTCCCGTATTCTTTCAAATCAAGTTAGGAGGGACTATTTTGTTATGAATACCGGTCAAAATCTGCTCATTGACCTGGAGAGTTAGTTGCTCTTTACACAAAACATACAAAGTAAATCAATTGTGAATAACCTTTTGAACCATATCAAGCAAACCTGGGAAGCAAGCATTGCCTGAATTCAACACGTTGTTCTGTTGCTCAGTTAAATGAACATGTATGCGAGCTCTCAATTGCATCCATAATGGACAATTCAGTACAAAAAGTCTGGCTGCTTGATATTTTATTGAATTTGTCTACAGACTGCCCAGGGTCTTGAGTGGAATCTACATAGAGCTGGGACACGGGTCAAACATCATCGTTTACCCCTCACTACAGAAAAGGTTCGACATCTTTGGTGGTTAGTATGGACCCTCTACATCAATGCTTGGTAGGTAGTACTCTCAAATTGTGGTATCACTTTTTGAATAAGGGGCCAATTTAAGTTTACACAGGTGTCAAATTCTTAAAATGCTTCAATCACTTTGAAATGTATGCCATATTGTCCGTCTAGTCATAAGGATTCCAAAAATGTATAGTTTGTACCATCTATGACCATTGCTTTGGGAGTTAAAGGGTAAAAATGGCTAAAATGGTAAAAAAGGTCAATTACTATTTGTACAGAGGTCAAAATCAGAAGTTGCTCAAATTTTGGTAAAATTTAAAGAAGTTGTTCATCTAGCTTAATGTGTCAAAATAAGGAATAGTTTGTACCATCTGCAATGCATAGTTACCATGTTATGGGACAAAATAGGTCATAGGGCAACATAATCCAATTGGTGTTGACCTTCTTTGACCCTTATCTCCATAAGTAAGCATTTAACATAATAAAAACTATACCTTTTAGGAGTCCTCTTACCTCAGGCAATAATTTGCAATTATTTAAAATATAATCAGATTAACTTTTAATGTTGACCCCTGTACAAATTGAGATTGACCTTTTTACCATTTTTGGAATCCTTATGACTAGACAGACAATATGGCATACATTTCAACATAATTGGAGCATTTTAAAAAATTGACCCCTGTGTAAACTTAATTGGCCCCTATTGAAAAAGTGATACCACCATTTAAGAGTACTACCTACCTAGCATTGATATAGAGGGTCCATACTAACTACCAAAGGTGTTAAACCTTTTGTGTAGTGGGGGTAAACGAACTCCTTAAATAAGGCCCCAATGATATTCTGCTCCTGCTCTAAACCGCTTATAAGCGTGTATTTTAAGACACTTTACGGAATTAGACAAGTATGTTCCACAAACACCTCGTATTGTCCAAATTATACAGCTTTGGATTAAAGCCAATAAATCGTCATAGTTTTGTGGCAGGATACGAAGAGTTACCCAAAATTGAAATACAGAATGAATATACTGATATTGTTATTGAGCTTTGTGTTGAAAACATGTGTTTTATTTTCATAAAGTTCAGAATGTAATAATGAAGTTGCTACCTAACGCATTTATCATTTAACGTGGAGTTTGTCGATGACTTAGTCATAGTTTTATCTTTTATCGTCTTGAAAGGTATTTTATTACCAAATAAATTAATGTTTTATTATTATTATCACTTTGATAATGATAATGTAAATGCAGTTATTTGATCCCGTAGAATTTTTTCTGCAAGGAATTTGAGCAATTAAATGTTGATTGCAATTTAAATTGTATTTGCCATTGTGTTCTTCACTGTCACCCTTCCGAGCTTGTGATTACCAACCCAGTCCTCATTTTATAAAATGAGTCCTGCGGGTTACCTGATAGCTGGGGCCGTATCCTAAAAACTTTTGACTCTATCGCTATGAAATTTTAAGGGTTATTAGCTAACCACCCTTCGTACCTTTCAATAAATAACAAAATATTCATATGCTTTTGTTCAAAACTTATGACACCTGACACAAAGTGTTGCGTTTTATTGGGACACGCTGTCTTAGGACCAAGTCTTAGGACCATGACTCGTCTCACATATTTTACTAATTTGTTGGGTTACTAAACCAGCGCACCCCTCATCTGGAGGGTGATTTGTGCTCTATATTGCAAGTCCCAGATCCATGGCGTGGTCCCACATTTGTATTAATTTGATGGATTAATAGACCAGTACATCCCTCATCTGGAATTGTACTCTATATTGCGAGTCTTAGGACCATGACTCGTCTCACATTTTTGAGCTGCGAAGCAAGCTCCTACAAATCGCCCAGAAACTCTGTTAGTTAGTATGTTCGTTCGTTCGTTACGGTAACATTAAAATGATGTATCCAATGATGCTCAATTTACAGCTGTCCCGGTAATTTATTTCCAATCGGCACGAACACGCTTATTTTCGACCGCGGTCGGAAGCCATGATGAATTTCCTCCAAAGCAGTCTGTCAAGCATGAGTTTGTGCAGTTCATTTTGTTCAATGTCAGCATCCTGAGCAAGGAGTACGGGGTATGTCAGCCTTGGTCTTCCCTGTGCACGTTTTCCTTGGGTGGCTTCCAGAACAAAAGACGTGAGACTGGTTCGTCTAGACGTCTAGCACAATGAGCAGCAAAATTCAGGCGTCGACCGCTCACTTTTTCAGACAGTTTGGGTAAATCCCCATATATTACATCCCTGGGTAGGGTGATTTTCCAGTTGAGGTTGTGTACCATCATTAAAAGTCTGGTATAGCATCCATCTGCCTGCTGGAAGGTGTTCTTGTGAGTGTCCCAATCCTTCTGCCACCATACAGTTAGAATACTTTCACAACTGCACGAACGAAGCTACCTTTAGCGTGTCTGATAAGTTGGATTTCCAGAGGGTACGCATCTTATTACAAGCTTTCCATGCAGGGCCTTTCCGGACATGAAAAATCCTTTTCTGACTCATCCACCCAAGAAACAAGGTATTGGAAGTCCTGAACCTGATCTAGTTGGCTCCCTTCTATTGTGGACAGAGTGACATCGGCCTTTGATGTATATGCCATGAATTTAGTTTTAGAAGCATTCATCATAAGACCAAATGTTGCATGCAGCAACATTCTCAACTCTGGCCAGTAATTCTTGAGCTTGTTGTAGTGTGTCAAATAGCAAGGCAATGTCGTCTGCAAAATCTAGGTCAGTAATGACCTCTGCAGGGTGCCTTCGACTTCTTTGAGGTGTTACTGTGAAGCCCAGCATGTCCTTGTCTCCTCTGATTGCCTTCTCATCACATGTCCAGCACAATTGATGAAAGGTATTGGTGCGGTTAGAGTATCGCCTTGGAGCACTCCTGCTAATAGAACAACTGTTTTGATGCAACTTAATATGTTTGTGTATACGTGAGATCATATAGGAGGAAACTCTCTCGTATTAGATTATTATAACCCACCGTATAGAGATTTCAGGCATCAACCGTAATCATGCATCAACCATCTCAATTTGGGCATCAACCTTTAATTTTGAAAATCATTGGGTTTTGGGGAAACGACCAGCCTTATACAGCATATCCATTTTATAGGTGAGTTCAGCATGTGGAAAACAGTTTGGGTAGTTTTCATTCACAAGTGTATTAGAAAAAACACCCCTGAGTTTTTGTGTATAAATGATACCTAGAATCATTAAGATCAGTTCTGTTAAATGCATGTACAAGACAACCCCTGAACGTTGCCCTTGGTGTATGAGCGTATTGTAACTCTTAGTGTGTGTTATCTGGGCGTTGTACACACAATGTTCTCTCAAGACCATGTGTCAGATCAATCCATTACATGTCATGAACTGAGAGTTATCCACTGTGATGGTGGATTGTCCTCAAATCAAAAGTGTTGTTTCTAGCCGCTTAGAGAAAGTAAATGAATTTCCTAGTAGGCATATACCAGTCCTTAATCTTTAAAATAATTGGAACCAGAGGACTTTGACACTACTACATGAGACAACCACCCAACTCTGTGCATTGACTGTGATATTCTGGCAGTCATTCTTTTGCTGACGACAATATACCTAGGGTAATTGCCAATGTTGTGCATTTTTATCTACTCCGCTTTGATACCCATCTTTCGATGGACACAAAACATCACCCGTCGTAGCAATTCATACCGCATATTGGAAATTGATCTATTTTATCTTAGCAACGGTAAAACTTCTGAACAAAACACACTACCTGACGATGTTCTTGGATGCATATGGATCATTTTATAAGCAAGGGTCGCCAGGCGAAATCGCGACAAAGCGCTTTTTTTCATGTGTTATGTTTACGTTTGCGGACACTTCGGTTGACAGTCAAATCGGCACCAATCAAATTCGGCGACACAAATCGGGCAACAAGCCAATTCGCCGGCAACAATATGGGGAATCTTTTGCACGTTATTGCTTGTGATTTTCTGTTCGTCTTATTTGTGTACAATTTTGGTGTATTAAAGTAATTTTACACACTAGTGTTAGCCTCTTTTACCAGTCGTTTTTGTAATAAAAATACCAGTGAATTCTACCTTTTGATACCAAAGGGATACATACTTATTGGTTTTCTTGTGTACAATTTTGGTGTATTGTAGTAATTTTACGAAAGGGATTTTAATCATTTACCCTATAAAATCTTAGGGCTAAATGATGTTTTGCTTGGATGTTATGAACAAAATCTGCGAAAATGTGCCCCATTTTGGTCGACCAATACTAATTTTGAACTCCCACAACCTCACATGCTATTGGTTCATTCGCAGCTTCCGAGACATTCTCGGTCTTGTTTGCTAATTTGTTGGGTTACTTGATCAGCACCCCCCTAATCTGGAGGGTGATTTGTGCTCTCTATTGCAAGCCCTATGGCTGGTGTCACACCTTTGTTATCTGGATAGGTTATTGAGTCTTTATTCGACCGGTTTACCAAGCCTCATCTGGAGGGTGGATTTGACTAGTGTATTATAACTATATACGGTATTACTTGAAGTATTGTGGATACTATGTGTCCAAACAGCCACCGCATTACTTCAAAGAGTGGGAAGTATGATGCAGATTAAGGTGCCTAGCCAATGTTGTTTTAGGGAAAGGACCTGGAGTTGTGTTGGTAGATGTGCACCCGTGACAGAAATGATTTTAAAATAATGGAGCTCAATCATTTTGTTAGTGACATATTTAATTTTTCTGTTTTAACAAAAATCAAAAGGGCCATAAAACAATGCCGTGTTTGACCAAACAAAAATTATTTCCATTCCATTTTGCTTAAAACAGCACTCCAACTGGTGTAATATGTGATAAGTTCAGTAATGAGCGGTGTAATATACTACAGTGTCCATGTGACTGAGTGTCCTACCACATGTCTATTGTGTTCTCCATTGAGTGCTGTACGAATCATTTGTTTCAGCACTCTACTCAAATGGCCTCGTCCTACAAGGTCCCGGTTTATCCCGTAATATTGCATGGTTAGCTGGGGACACTCTCTTATGGGCGAAACTTATTCTTACAACGGTCAACTATGTTTATCGTATTGTCTGGGAATTCCGTCTAAGTCTAAAAATCTGCCTAAGTTTGCGCAGTATCGTTTGAAAAACCATAAAACAGGTGAAAATAGACTTGCAGAGTGATATCAGGCAATCACCATGGTAACTCGGGGTAGTCCATGGTGCATGTGGTTCATACAGCAAATGTACAGCTCAAATATGCAATTGCTGTATTTTGCATGACTGGGTAATATGACTAATTTATTTGTTTTTTTTGGGAATAAAGGACGCATAAAGAAAGGTTAGCGGAGGTAGGAGAAGCATGGCCAGTCTTTCTCATACCTCCCAATCTAATCCTCAAGTTCTCTTTTACACCTCTCTTTCAGAGCTTTCAAAGGGGAAATGGGGGAAATCAATATGGCATCCTTGAAAAATCAAAGGCCAAGATCTAAAATTAGAGAAGCAGATAGACTAGGTGGTTTTCGTGCTGATTCAAAGCCATGTGGAATGGCAAAGAAGTGGCAGCAAAAAGATAACAGCAAATTGACAGGCATGAAGTTGAGGTTCTGTCAGGACTTGACCACCCCAATATTGTCAAGCTCCCTTTTGGGGTGGTAGGATGAAAATGTTTGAACCTATCTAGTTTTGAGCTTTGCAGTGGAGGCTCGCTCAGGTCCTATCTTGATCAAAGAGATTGAAGGTGAAGTCTTTCAACGGCCCATTTTTTAGAATGGTCTGAAGCCAGCAGCCAGCCTATCATCAAGTATTGGAAGCCAGATCAATAGTGTGCACAAAGATGTCAAGTCGCCACCCCAATTATTTGATCGCAGATGGAAATGTCTTGAAGTTGGCCGATTTTGGTTTGGCCAAAAATATTGAAAGCACAGTAAGAATGCAACAGACCGAGCATCGCACCCCTGGATGGCACCCAGAACTGCGAGAGATGGCGTACTGTCCCCTAATATGATATCTACGCCTACGGAGTCGTGGTCTGGGAAATGTGGTCCAGAGAGACCATTTGAAGGCGCTGAACGTCACAACATCACATGGAGGATATGTAACAAACAAAGAGAGAGACCGTAATCCCTGCGGACTGTCCCAAACTATTGTGGATTTGCTGAGACAGCTGCTGGGAAATAGACTGGAAAAAAAGACTAACATTGACCACCATACTATCAGTGGTAAGTTACTGATAAGAGAAAGTAAAAATTTGTACCAAATAACTAGCTTCAACTGTGCTGAATGGTTAAAAAATATTGTGGTTTGGAGTCGGTCGGTGGTTCCAATTGTCTATTACTTGTTCATTACTGGTTGGATAAACATATTTGGTTTGTGTGTTTGTTTGTCCTTATTATATACTGCTATGAGACCAATAATAAAACACCATTTTATAATTATTATTGCTAAGGTATGGCAATAAGTCTTAAAAACTGTAAGCTCTATTTCAGTAGCATCAATTATTAAATATTATCAAATTCTATACCAGCAAGAGTGATTGAGAGACCTACATAGGCATAAAATCCGGGGGAGGGGGGCGATATGGGCGATATTGTAACGAAGTTGGGTCTAGGCTAGGCACCTGTTGTTTTGTCGTAATTGAAGTGGTAGCATACTGAAGTTGAAGAGTACTCACGATTCATATTGTTTTTATTTTTTATTACATGATGGTAGGATTAATCCATGGAAAACCACCTCAGGTATTATTTGTGCTGCTGTAGTCGGGTTTTAGTGTCATTTCTTTGTGTGTTTGTTATCAATGTCTTTACCCAATTTTAGCCGCCCCATCGGCGATCCAAATTCAGCGGGAGGATGAAGAATTAAGTCTTTTTACACAGAGCAAAGATACCTGCAGAGTTCATCTGGGGCAGTAATTCGCAGGGAGGGTTATTTTTCCCACATTTCTGGGATGGTTTTTGCGAGTCTAGGAGGTGATTCTTCCTTCCAAAATTAGGATTTATTTCACTCGTAAAAAGAGACATAAAACAGTTCGCACTAGGACCTTGTTATTGCTGTCGTCTCCATTTTTAGGCATTTATTTTCATCGTTCCGGGTCATATACACAAGAAATCCCCTTAGAGATATTTTACATCGTATATTGTTAATGCACTGAAAATATGAGGTTCCAGGGATTTTTATGATTTTCTCATAAAGGCTTTACTTCTTTTATGTGTTGTAAGATTAATTTTGACTCAAGTAAATAGTCACTCTTGTCGTCAGGCTAAATTTTTGATCATCTTATTCATGAATATTCAGAGTATAAACTTTTAAGAACTTACTGAAGAAGTAATTTCAGTTTGTAGCCATCAGCGGCATGACGATTAAGCGTTATCGGCGAGGAATTTTAGGGAGTAAGTTAGGGAAAAGGGAGCTGGTCACTTCTGCCTTGATACGATCGAGAAAGGATATGATTTGAAAAAAACCCTCTTCAAATTAAGACTTCATTCAATTAATTGTTTTTACTAAGATATTTTGGCATTAGCCTATAGGTATGTAGAGGTTAAAATACTCGCTGCTTCGGCCGCGAGGGTCACCATGTGGTGGACCTAACGTTTGCTAAATAATAATGTTTGATATGAATGAAAATAAACATTCTGATTTTTGGAATTCTGCCATTCGTCAAACTTCACAAGTATTTTATATCCTGGAATTATCTGAGGGGGGGCTTTTGGAACGGCATGTGACTCGTTCTAAAATTTAGCTTTTGTATTTAAATTATACCGGGTGCTGTTTTTGGACACGGCATTTGCCGCCCGCCCGGTCTTTGTTTACCCTAAATTTAAGGGCCGCCGGTCAGCTGTGCATGATTGTACGTGCGACGTTGCACAGCGTAGGAACTCTTCCGCCAATTGAATGAGGCCGCGGGTTAATTGAACATTCTCAGTCATGTTCAGTCTAAATCTTTATAATTATAACAACGACGAGTGGGCATTTTCTATAACATTTTAAAGACTCACCTTGATTACAAAATACAAGCATTTCAGCAAAAAGGTAAGTTCTGATCCAGTTGGCAATTTGCAGACACGATTTCTCCTTGACAACGGGGACAAAAGTGGGATTTTTTTCCGTGCCAAGACGGCGTCCGGCCCATTTTTCCACATTGAGCAATGAAACTTTCCGTTAGGTAGTTTTGGACGAAACAGGAGAATTCTCCTTGATCGTTCCCTGTTTTGTTTCTCTCTCCGCCATCCATGAAATTTATACTCTATATTATCTCCATAGTATATAAAATCCCATATCCTTGTCCTTATCCTGCCTACAAAGCCAATTTGAGGATAATCAACATAAAATGAAGCTCGTCCGGCTTCGTTAATTAGTTGCAATTTCAGCAGACGAAAACATTTTCGTGCATGCGCAGTGTGTCAGTTGACAATGTGTGATTGGATCGATTATGCTAATGGGGGTTTCCCCTTTTTGTGATCGTATTTGACTTTAAGGATGTTCGCCTTTTGGAAAACTGTTTATTTGGTAACAGGCTGTATTACGATTGTCCAAACACAAATTAGGCTTGGAATTCGCGGATATAGGCTTTCGCGTTGTGAAAAGACCAGACTTTACTATTTGTTAGATATGAAAAACTTTGAGACTCTAAAAAGTTAGCTCGATTCATATACATTTATGACATCTCCAGAAACATAAAGATCACTTATCTTTGACAAAAAAGTAAAGCTGTCTCATAAAGATTGAGAACAACATGTTTCAATGGAAAAAATATTATGCTATGTTGACATTATGGATACTGCAAAAAATGCAGGGAAACTTTGCTACAGTGAAATGCCCATGAACGTGAAAAGAATCGAAAAGAATGTGAAAGGAACCACCAACATTGTTTAAAACATACAAACTTGTCTCTCCTTCCTTTTCTTTAGAGAAGTGCTTAGATTAGTACTGTTCAGTGTCTTGCAAATCAAATCAAACCTTAGTGCCTCCAAATGCTTTGTATGGGTTTATGTAATTTTCTTAGATCTTTATCATGGTATGATATGGTGCGTAGGCCTATTTGCTCTTGCATTAAAGATTGTAGATGCAATATCGCTCGGTTGGAAACTAAGAATTTTAAAAATTACAAAATCATTTATCATAACCCTGCAGCATGGAGGAACTTTGGAAAGCTATTTTTCCCTTTTAATTATAAACCCTTTCAGGATGACGTAAGCGTCATCGCTCATAATCAGGGAATCGATTCCATATTACAATCATTAAAAAATGATCTCAACTTTCGACCCTTACGATAACTAGATATGAACTAAATTCTTACTTAAATACTTATCAAATTATATAAATTAGAAATCTATAAATTACATATAGATTTTCATTGATGCTCGACGCTCAGTTTAGGCCATCGGTGTCCAGTTTATTTGAGTTATACTTGCAAATGCTCGTCGGCTATTCTGACATGGTGTTTGATTCTAGGATCTTAGTTTATAACATCTTAAACTACCCCCCCCCTTCATATTCATCACAATATATAAACCAATATTTGATGAGGGGGTTAATTACAATTAGATGCCGTTTATGTGTTGTTACCAATATAACCTAATATTTTACCATTAGGTTTCGCGCCGCATTTTGTTCTTAATTACAATTACATTGATCGATTTAGTTCTAAATGGCACATTTTTTAGCGCGCACGTGTGCTATAGATTGTTAGCAAACCCTGTTTCATTATAAATTTTCATTCAACCACATCCCCCATGTCAAAAAAGAAATTTACGCCACTGTGACCGAAGGTTTGAAAACAACCAAACAATAGTACATACTACAACATTACGGCAAAGTTTACCATATTCACAAGGCTATAAGGGACTGGGGCGGTCATTTATGCGGGGGGAATTGAGGAATTCAACAACCTTTTTTCAGAGAAAAATTTACTTTTCATATTCAAAAATTTGGGCATTCCCTATTGTTATGAATTTAAAAGTTCTCTCTGTCCTTGATGAAACTTTTCATATCCTCCTCTTGCTGTGCAGATTTGGTGGATTGCCTTATCAAAATTATATCCATTCCACTGGCATTAAAAGCAATGAGTTTGTAAAAAAGCTGTTTTATAACATTGTTACAGACAGCCATCATACAAAATCTTAACATTGCCATATATTGGATCATATATTAATATTCTTTTTATACTGAATAAAGCACAAATACAAAGGAGGGAAGTTGGAAATCACATTTCTCCCTGTCAGATAGTCGCACGAAGGTTTCCCCCATGTATGGAATAAACAATGGCACTAATACTGTGGTAGGGTTTTAAATTACAATATTCATGAGGCTAAAATGAGCTCCTGTTAAGATCGATTCGCACACATTAACAACATCCGCTTGTATGAATAAAGTGATCTCGATGAATGAACGTTTAACACTTTAAGTGCATGGGGGGGGCATCCATAATGGACCCAGGATTTAATGCTAAATTATTTTGGCCCAGGCATTTATATAATTGCCCAAATATCACTTGCGCATAGTTAGGTGGGGTGAAAATCAAATCGGGCCATGGCATTTCAAACCTTAAGCACCCAAAAAACATTTTGATGGTGCTATTCAAATTTGTGTTTGCCCTTTAAAGGCACTATCATTGATGTGCTAAATCATAGAAATAAAAAAATAAAAATCAGATTTTTGCCATGTCGGTAACAAGTATGAACCCTGGCAAGTGATAGGACCAATGCAACCTAATAAAGACAAAATACAAAACATTAGTCATTACTGTCCGTACGGATACTTCAACAGCACGTAATTTCAATGGAGATTCATATAATTGGAACCTGCTGTTTCTTTCCTTTTCTGTTAAGGCAATATCCTTTTGTGAGTCCGACAGCTATCCTTCACCGAACACCTAATGCCTAAGGGGTGAGTCCATAGTACCCAAGATTTGTTTTCGGCGATTTCCTCACTCGTGAAAAATATTTTCGAACTCTAATTTTTGTAATTGTATAACTTTTCGATGCGATGCTGCTTCTTTCCCATACAAAAATTACTAAAATGTTCTTGCCCATTAATGAGATAATTAGCTGGGTCCCCCCTAGGCACCAATGGAGTGTGATTTTAAAAATAAAATTAGCCAACCCTGTTGCCAGAAATATTTTTCGCTTATGTAGTTCATTATGCATAAAACAAAAGTTAAGGTGCATTTGTATTTCAACACCTGTTTTATTCATTGATCACTAGATATCCTGAGAAAAGCCTTATTCTCAAAAATGTGAGATGATCCCGATCTTGAGGCTTTGTGTTATGAGAAATTGCTCATTCCCACGGTCCCATAGTCTACCGTGGTGTACTTTCTTCCGTTTCGGACAGAAAATACCAAAATTGCGAATTTCTTACAGATGGCGACCGAATTTGCATGTAAGATTAGGCACACGATGGGTTTACTATGCTAACAGTTCCAATGATATAAAAATCTCAACAGAGGCTGTGGATCACGAAAGGTCCCTTAAATTACATAATCAGAAAAATTAACCCTTCATAATTATGCTTGAAGAAGAGATTCCATCATCGAGCGACTGCGGGCCAGTGCGGTACAAACTATGGCAAATACGAATGCCCCTACAAAAAATAAAAAGAAGTACAAACATGGTAATGTGTGTGTTTTTTAAAGGTATTAATTGTCCTTCTAGAGCAGATAAAAACATTCAAATTTATTGCAATGTGGATACTGTGGAAAGCAGGGTCGTGAGTACTTTTTGAGCGATTTGACCGCATTCGAAAAACATTAATGATTTTGCCCCTAATTCCAGACCATAAACCGGAACTCGTTCATATTGCACTTTTGGCTTGTCTTATGCCCCTCAAAGGGCTATTCTATGAGTTTCATTTCCTCCGGGAAAGTATTTCCTTGGGGTCCAATGGACCCCCCCTTAGACCTCAAGTGAGTGAAAAAAAAGTGTTTAAAGTAGTCTGCCAATTTTTCAAATATTTTCAGTCTTTTGGTGGATCACTTTTAAATCGTAGGATTAATACTTTATCGTAATGTAATTGTATTTCTGTCCGATATGAGCCAAATTTTATGGAAAAAAAAATCTGTCGGAAAGTGATTTTTCATTTTTAGGCGGGAGAGATTTGCCGCGCATCTTAAAAATAGGTTATTGGACCACCCCATTGTTTGAACCTTAACTGACTTTCATGTGTGTGACTGTGGTCGGTGTTGATGTACACCACGGGTACTATATTTCTTGGATTTGATCTGATACCAGCTATTGATTAAATACAGAATACAACTCTCCTCCATGGTTCAATTGGAATTGGCACAAGGTCCATGAAAGCATCCCGTCCTTCGAAGGGGAGATTAAGCCGTCGGTCCCGGTACCGAGAGTCACAACTTTACCATGTACATCGCAGTCAGTGTCGAATAAGAGTAGGGTGACAACCCCTGCTGTTCCCAATCCGCAAGCCATTACCAAGCTTTGTGGATACGCTAAGAACGATAGAAGAATCAATGCCAGACTTGGACCCCCCCCCATGCAGATTATGACGGGAGTGCAGAAGACTTTATGCTGTTAAAGGGGAATTCGTGATCCACAGCCGCTAGCGTGTACCCTCGACTTACCCAAACAAACTTGAGATTTTTAATCATCTGAACCGTTTAACATTAGTAATCATGACACATTTGGTCAAATCTGTAAGAAATTTCAATTTGTATTATTCTGTCTGTAAACGGGCAGAATTTTTGCAACATAGTTTATTCTGTATGAAGAACTTCGTATTTAGCTTAGTATTTCACACAGAGACAACCTTGATGCCTTTTGAAAAAATGAGTGGAGCCCTCATCGGAAAAATCTCGGCGTCAGGCCTTTAGGTGTTAAGTTAAATGTCCAAAAAATTAGTGCATATATGAGAGGATAAATTTTCCCCTAATTGTTAGGGGATAGGAATAAGAGCAAAGTATGAGTCGAATGAATAGAATATAGTGGACTATTTTCATGGGGATTTATTTTGTTTTTGTCTTTAACTCACAGATTTGCACACAACAAAACACCTTTTTCAAAAAAATATTATGGTATTTTAAATGTTCCACCCCTTACTACACATTGCAATAAAAACAACACGAAAATCCTGTCCAACAAAAAAAGACTACATTCAGTCCTCCATCTGGTGTCCCTGTACTCTGCAAATTATTAATAGTTATGATTATTGTCATTAATCTTATTGAATCCACAGCTAGAATCTGCTGGAATGGCGATAGCAAAATCATCATTGCTGGGTCCCTGGGTAGCTTGAGAGGAAGGAGTTGGTTGACCGTGGAAACTGGAAGATGGCTGATGCTGTGGGTATTGCAGTAAGTCCTAATGGGGACATAGCTGAGGAGGACTTACTTGCAGCATGTTAAAGGTTGTTACAGCAGTGAGGGGGAATCAAATTAAAGCCTAGATACAACACAGGGATTGAATCACGGAAGTTGGTCACATCCGTGAATTGTCACTGTCAACTCTGAGGGAAACGATTATGTCACAGACGACTAGTATGTTAAAGGGTGATGTAGAGGGGTGGGTGACAAGGTTTAAAGGGTAGCAGTATCTCCTGACAACAAACCCTCAGATACTGAGGACACTATGTGCTAAAGGGTCTGGCATGGATACTAAGGGTCAGCTGCTAGTAGGAGATACTATCACAGCTAAATCGTAAACACAGGCAAGATGGGTCTCACATTGCTAGCATTAAGGTAGGCATTAGGCCACGGTACCTGGCAGTGACATCACAAGATACAATCATAGTAGCTGACTGGTGAGAGTAGAAGTTAATGCACAATCAGTAGACAGCACAGGACAACTGACTACAAACTCTAAAACCTACTTCCAGATGTGACATCCTGGAGGCCTAAGGGAGTTTGCTGCTATGAGGACATTATATTCAAGTTGTAACACAGCAATGGAATCATCTGATTATTCTATGTATCTGGTGAATACCTGGGATCCATGCTGTCCAGGAGAGCCATGGAAAAAGCATTTGTAAAGTAATAATAAGAAATTCTACGGGCTGTGATGATAGGGTAAGGTGTCTCACGTAAAAAGTAAAACAGCAACAAGTGAAAATTGATGTTGTTGTGTTCAACATGTGCATGTATAGAATCTGCATTTACTCTGGCCCAAGTCACCACAAGGTTGTTTATTTGTTTCTCTTTTTTTTTTTTGGGGGGGGGGGGGGGGGGGGGGGGAAAAGCGTCATGTTATCATTTATTTTCCCATGAGGATAAAAGGGTTCAAACCACAAAAAAACATTCCTATTTTGTGCCATTGAAGTAATTTTCCATGATTTCTACTTTTATGCAGTTCTTTTTAGGCTGAAAATGATACTTTCTCAAACCTTTGAAATCAAATGTGGATAATCTCGGAAGCAACTCTTGCCGTTTTATGTAATATCAGCAAATTACTACCGAGAGTGGCAATAAGCAAAGCAAGTCTAGTGTGAAATTTGAAACCAATGAGTGGTCAAACCACCAAAAGTGGTCAAAATCAATCTTTGGGGTAAAAGAGGTTTTTTCAGATGTTAGAGCAAATGGGTGTCACATTTTAGTTTGACCAATTTAATTATTACACACTCTTCTAGGGCTTACAAAATCACGATTTTTAGCTAAAAATCAAAAATTTAATTTTGCTTTTTTTATTTATGTTATATAATATTGTTCAAATAAGGTTCAAAATCAAAATTGGGATAAAAATGCAATGTTATCCATTTTGTCTATTTGGAGCCAAAGAGGAACGTAGCTCTCCTAGCCCCCCCCCCAGTATCAACTGTTTGTAGTTATTGTATGATCCTGATCCTGATGCAAAAAAAAAAAAAAATATGAGACTGATTATATTTTATTACATGCTTCCAAATGGCCTGATGATCATGTAGAAATAGTATTCATCATTCACAGGCAATGGAAATGGATCCGCTTTCATGGGCGTTGTCCCAGGGGGCAGAGGGAGATGAGCACTGCTGGGGGTATAAAAAACTACTTAGAAGTTTGTAGCTGTTAATTATAGCTAGGTTTCAGATTGCACCCAAATGGGCCACAATAATGTCAAATTTGCCTGAAAACGCAGTTTTCCAGGGTTCGACTCTTGGACCTCCACATTCAACCAGAACAATCACAGGTTGGACCAAAGGTTTTTTTTTTTGAAAAAAAAAAGCTTCCTGGAGCTTGTGAAGACAACATGAGTTTTGATCCCTATAAAATGCGGTCTCTAGTCAAAAGATTCCTATGGGGTGGGAAATAAGCAGGGGCGAGCACCAGGGGAGGATTGGCAGGGGAAGCCGCCCAAGAGTAAAAAAATAAGAAAAACAGGTTTTAAGCAATAAATTTG
>JAMKCH010015173.1:0-80239 GCA_023653785.1 Ophioderma brevispina | reverse complement strand
TTTACATAATATGTTAATAGTTGGTATTGTACTGGGGTGTAATAACATCGGAAAGCAACTCTTTGTCCTCTTTCAATGTATGTAATCAACCAGGGAAAGCCAGAGGGACATTTCTTTTCAATATTATGAGAACTTTTTTTAGTAAAGTGTTGCCATGTTTAATGTTAAACCGATATAGGCTTGAACTTACAACAACTGTCCTTAAACATCTACATAGCCACAAGCTCCATAATTTGTCATTCTGTTTTTATGGTAGACGTTTCATATAGAGTCCCATGGATTCAAATTAGTTAACTGCCATTCATTCACAACAAGCGCTACTGCACAACGTCATACAGCGCATGACGGAATCAATTGTATACCTCATCTTGCATCCATGGGAATTCTATATGAAACATCTACCCCTGTTTATTGCCTTGCCTCACTGAAATTAATGATAAATTATTGTTTTCTGGCATTTGAGCATGACCTGTTGTTTGGTAATTGTTGGTTCCACAATGTTTTTGCCTAGTCTCACTCACATACACACCTCTTGGAGGATTCTAATTCAATCACAGATGACAATCATCGCATTTTTGTGTTTGTTCAAAAATACAACAAACATCCTATTGACTTTGTGTACAAAACCTTTTTTTTTTTTAAGTTCAACGTATCCCCCCTTGCCGACACATCCTAAAAATTTTAATTTGGTGGAGGTTTATTATTTTGACAAGTGGCATACTTTAGGACTAGGGACAAGAAAGATTGACATGAGGGGAACTGATGCACCCTAATGGAAAGCCTATGATGAACTTACTCAAACATTTGTGCATCTGGCTAGTCGTCCCTTTGACCATCAATTGTCAAGACTCTCCACACTTCCAGAAGATTGGAGATACTAATCATCTGTATGATGATCAAGTCCCCGGACTTAGCTTCTATATTGAAGCACGACAAGAGCTTTTCTGCCAGAAAAAATCGATCAGTGGACAGAATACTATCAACACAAGCTCCGGCCACACAAGGTGTTCAGATGTTTGGGTACCAGTTTGCTATCATCGTCCAAATTTCCAGATCATGAAGATAAGCTAATCAGATGTGGTTGCTCAGGAGACTGTAGCACGTGCACATGTGACCGCCAAACTTACGTGCTCAAAAACGTTGTGTTTTCCTGGGTGCAGAAGCATGCCAGTAATAGCATTGCAGCTAACTTAAATTAATAAAACGCGGTAACTTTGGACAAACAAAAACCCCTGAATTCAGGGTTTTTTCCTGAAAATTGCATCTCTGAGAATGACCAAAGTAATTGTACATACGGTAATTTGCGATTTTATTCGCAAATATTTTGAGATTATTCACATATCGTAATCTCATATTTACAGCCATTTGGCCGCCATTTTGGCCGCCTCTTTTATTTGATGAAGATAATAGTATAGACATTTTTCTTGATATGCATGACCATGTTTTTGAGGGATTTCCAATCAATAATGACATATAGCCAGTTCATGAGTCTTCTATCATTTTCCCAAGTTGGTGGCCATTTTGGCGCCATTTGAAACTCTTGATATAAGGCCGCCATATTTGATTTTGAAAGTTTGTCTTATTCAATTTGGCATTTCCCAAAACGCTATAACTAGACACTAGTACGGGAACCTTTACGTCGTTTTGACATTGGTGGTCGGAACGACGTAAAGGCCAATATGCATTGAAAAGCGAGCAATCAGCACGTATAAAGTGTTGACTTGTTGACGCAGTGCTGCGTCGGACGTCAATTACGCTACGAAAATAACCCTAATGGTAATGGCGCAGTATTTATCATGCACCTACTTGTACTTGTTATTTATCTCCTGCAAGTTCCCTGTTTTCCTTTCTTTTCTTCGATGAAAATAAATATTTTTGTCATGATTTTGGAGATATTTCTTGTCGGGATTTCTGCTACACGTTTGATTTATGTAATGTTGTTATACTAGAAATGAGGGTGATTCGTAATGTATAAAATTGGCAAAGATTGATAATGGACTTCGTCTGACATGCCCGAAAGTTCAGTATGCCCTCCGTTTGTACTAACTAAACACCACACATACCACATTCATTATGTTATAGCAAAGTTGTCATTTTCCCCCTCCAACCCCCGGGACCCTAAAAAAACCAATGACTCCCGGGAGGGCACTTCTGTACATATTTGGAGATGATCCTCGGATAGAATTGATAAATAGGTCATCATGAGTGTTTGTGCCAAATTTGGTGATTTTGTCCACCGTGTCACGATAATTTGGCTAAGCCACCCTACTATAAGTTCTTGCCACTTGTCAAGATAGGGGCGACATTACCGTCTGCCAACGGTGTGACTACAGGCTGCTTTTAACATCTGCGAAAGTGCCGAAATGCATCAATGGCTGACCATAATTTTTATGTTCAATTATCCATCCCGTTTCCGCTGTCGATTTGAACCAATAAGCAAAGCAACAATGTATTTTGACGATGAAGTCAAACGACAGGTCAGTGTCAAGTTTTTTAGAAACAAAACTCCGTCATTGGTTGGTTCATCGAATCGAAAGCCGGCAGTACTAGTCCGTTCAGAACTAGACTCAGCTTCCACGTTCCAGTCCCGCACAAGACTTCACGGCCTGAGTCAACGTCTTTTGTTATGGATTGCCCTGCTTACCGTGCGCGGACGTCACTCGGCAACACAGGAAGTTGTGATCATCGGTCGAGTGGGTCGGGTCGATCAGTTGAGTATTAAAGGTGCCGATGCCGCCCCGATTTCAAATGAATTCTTGGGTGAGTTGTGGTGTTGAAAGGCCAATAGCGTCCACCAAACTAGCTTAGTTTCTCGCACTTTCGTAACGCTATGGCCATTCCGTGAGAACTTTCTAAAAATTAGAAAGTTCATTTACCCAACATTTTGAGGACATTACCTTCCAATTGCTCCTTGGGGCAATATATGGACTCTCCACTGGGGTAAAAAGTCCTTAGAAATCATTCTGGCTCAGTGGGTGGTTGTAAATTCTTGATGTTTTGAGCAGTAAGAAATCAAAACAATATTGCAGACACGCAGGACATTTTGTTTATCGTTAATAAGTTTGACGTCACATTATGCAGCATCTTTTATTTGCAAAACAGTCCATCGCGCTGCTCACAGCTCAACGTACCTTCCGTGCGATATGTCAAACGATGGAGAGACTCAGCTAAGATCACCCCTGTCGCCGCAGCTGTGAGGTTGCTAAGTGCCTTTACACGCCCAATTGGGCTGCTTGTTGACCAACAAATAGTGTGCTCAAAGCGACCCTTTTCGGCCAGGATCGGTGAGCTGTTGTTTTTTGACCACAATTAGAACCAAGTGATTGGCCTACATTTTCCCCACCACTGCCGCTCGTGTCCACGCCTAACTGAAATTTTTTGTTACACACTGGAGAATTGCAACACACGTTTGATCATTCGACTCGGGTTTGCGTGCACAAAATTTGTTAAAAATATACACTCCCGTGCCGGTTTACTTAGATCCAAAGGGTGAGAGGAATCAATAATAAGATCGCACAGGTTGGACAAGTTTGCAGCATTTGTTAAATATTAGAGATGTTTTCGTCTCAGAGGTCCTCTTTCGCTGCGTCCGAATAGGCCCTATAGCCCAGTCCGACTGATATTTATATCAGGCCGGACTGGTAAGCTGAGTCCTAACCCAAACCGTTATTGTTTGCAAAATAAAAACAAGTGTCCTGGGAACTCTATGGGCACATAGTATCGGACTCACTCATCAGTATTGACATAATGACACTGTATGCGAGATAAAAACTATAGCCTCCCCTCTAAACTCAATGCACCTTCCACTTAGCTACATCGCGTTCGCATTTTAATAAAACGGAATGAAGCTCATTCATAAACTTCTTAGCACGTTAAATATAATGTCACAGTTCCTTTTCCAAATTTTGATATATTTATATAACTGTAATTTTTGTAAACTGTAACGCCTAATCCCGGACCTATAGGCCATCTCCGGTTCCATATCTTCATTCCGACCTTGCAGTCGATCATGTTTTCTCTCTCGACTTTTTGGTAAACTCGACACTGCATGGGTGTTTATTCTTCCGTTATTCTCCCTGAGGTGGGGAATAGGTTTTTGTCTCTAGGGTCCATTTGGGTGAAAGAATAATTTGGTTGCTTAGGTGTTCGAACCACGTTAATTTGGGGGAAGAATTGGGATTAAATGTCAGTAGTTAGGGATAAAATACTAACAAGAACCACTACACAAGAACTACAACTTCATAACAATAACTACTACAAGCCCTTAATAGTACAACTACAAAACAACTTGTTAAATTTTGGGGACGATTGGGATTAACTGTCAGTAGTTCGGGATAAAATACTACCAATACCACTAACAACAAGAACTCAACCTCATAACAATAACTACTACAGGCCCTTTAATATACAACTCCAAAACAAATCTTGTTAAATTTTGGGGAGAATTGGGATAATGTCATAGTTAGGGATAAAATACAACTACTACTACAACACAACTACAACTACATAACTACTATAGTAACCTACAAAACAAAATATTCCTACTATAAACCTCAATTAGTATTAGCAACAACACCTACTACAACAACTACTATAACTACTACTACAACAACTATATAGACAAATAACCAGCCAAATGATGGTCAGATGTATCCGCCTTTACTGGGGGGCCTCCAACCCCAAACCCTACCCAATCTTTTGTACGTCTGTGTACTCCGCTTGATTAAGTATAATTCAAAGCTACACTAATAATGCCATTTGGGGAATTCAGCAGGATGCCCCTCCATCTATGGCTGCCAGTGAGGTGTTGGAAGGTGCGAAATCGGATTGGTGTATACATACTACTAATACAAACTGAACAACTACTCGAGCCACTACGTAGGCCTACTACAACAACTACTACTATCAACAGCAAAACCAACAACAACTACTACTAAACCAAAACCTACTAACTGCTAACTGCTACCACTCCTGCTCCACTGCTACTGCATAGCTACTCTACTACTGCGCTACTAGCTGTTCCTTGTGGCCTAGAAACCATGGGATAACAACTAAGTAGTGATGACATGATAGCACATCACAACAGATATAACCGTGGCTGTCAATCCTAGTGCTGCTAGTGCTGCACTTTTACACTGACTACTACTGCCGGCAGTGCTGCTTGCTCGCTGTCTGCTACCACTGCTACCACTGCTACTGTTGCTAATATTTGCATGGAAACCATGGAATAACACCAAGTTAGTGATGACTGATACCACATCACACCACAGATGTAACTCCGTGGCTCATGCCTATGCAACACTTTTCTCCCCTCTTTGGCTCGTCTTCCAGACCCTCCTCTTCCGGAACATTTGCCAGCAAACCACAATTTTACATTGCTGTTAGATCATCAAACTGATAGTAATCAAAAGGAAGGTACCATGTAAGTAAAAACAGTATGACGATTCAACAGAAAACAAGAGGCATTTTTGTTGTTTGTTGAAGTGTGTTTTTCTTGATATTATGATCAACACAAACTGATATATTCAAAATTTGAAGGTACCAAGGTAAGTAAAAACAAGTTATCATATTATATTGCACATGTTATATTATATATGTTTCATCCGTATTTTCTTGTTTCATGCTGAATAAATTGAACTGAACTTGTTTTTGACGATAGCAAGGCAAACACGAGCATTTTTGTTGTTGTTGAGGTGTTTTTTTTTCTTGAACTTATTTCCAAGGGCCTATATTTTGTATATAATATGCTCCAGGCCATCTTTAATCGTCAATGAATGTGTCAGGCCCTGTATGTGGTTTAGTTTTAGACAAACTAGAACCACAAAAAAGATTCAAGTGTATAGAGAATAACTTTGTCCTTTTTAAAATATTGTTGAGCTGTATAAACAATAGTTTGTAAAGGCCTAATGTGGTAAACCCATTAAATACCCACAAGAGAAACCACTTCAAAGAAGCTGAATAATTTATTTTAATTCCCATTTCTTAGGAAACCATGCATATTTATAAACCACTTGGCACTGAACAAGATATTTTAATAAACATAATGGGTGCCCAGTGAAAATAAAAAGTCATAACTTTGACAAAACAAAAATCACAAACACAAACTCCATGATACGTTCTGTAAATGCTTTTTTAGTAACCTCGTTTCCCGTTAGCGTCCTACCCGACCTGACATTCAAGACTTGAATGCGCACGCCGCGCATGCTGTCAGTTCACGGCCTGTGACCAATGACGTAAATATAACCCAGACCCGAAGAGTCTCCCGAAACGGGTAACCAAAATCTAGGTGTCCAAAAGTAGATAATGAGCATACGCATTCATTAAACATATTGGTTTGGGCACCCCATATTTGGTTTACGTATCGTCGTAATTGGAAAGGCCCTTATGCATATTTATCACACGTGGGTATGTTACGTTCATCACACTTAGTGAGTGAACACAACAACAACAACTGATCCCACATGCTATCACTCACGACGCAATATCTCTTTCCTAGCAAAATTACCAGGGTCATCGGAACTTTTTGTGCATGAGGGAAGCATGAATCTTTTAGAAGCATGTTTTTTTCTTCATCGATTGGTTTTCACATGATTTTGCAGAAAAATAATCGTCCGATCAGAAGACAATGTAACACTGGGAAATGCAACACTGGTAACAGTATCGCGTGACGCACAGAATTTTTAGATCGTTCTTGCGCCTCAACATGACGACACACTCGCGGTTGCTTACGCAGCACAACCACGGCGCGCTTGTGTGAGAGAAAAAACGGTTGGGCCTTGGGCTATTCATAATACAAACACGCTATTCTCCTCTTGGTTTAATAGTCCAGCTCTATGCCTGTACTCGTACTGGGTACTTCAAGATCACGAAGGTCGTGACGTCCTTGATCGATTTATCCCTCACATATATCATAAAAAGGACGTTTGACTCCAGGCGTGAATGTCTTGTCCGTCCGCCAATGGATAATAATGATGCAGATAGAACCTGAGAAGCCCGCTGAGAAGCGAGCGCTCAATTCACTTTTATATTCTGTCAGATTGCCATAGTAGAAAAATGCACACGCAAAGAATTTCCCTAAATTACCGTTAAAAATCCCAAATTCCCAAATCCAGCAAATCGTGTCCGGCCCCCTAGTTTAAAGTCGTATTCTTTCGACTTCTAGCCGAAATAGTAATGACAGCTTTGGTAAAAAATCCAATAGGACGGCGGTCCCAAATAGGTCGTCTGATGTATTATGTGATTGGTTATCGAATCATTTCTGAAATGCACATTCATTTTTCGGTTAATATGCTCAACCTGAAAAGTTCTTCTGAGTCAGCAATACATATAAAATGTAAAATAATAATTCATGGTTTAACATGGTCATTGTCTCATACCCAAGGAACAATTCCCATACCTCCAGGACAATTTTCCATACTCCAGGACAAAGTTCCATACCTCCAGGACACTATCCCATACCTCCAGGAGAACGTCCCATACCTCCAGTACACTGTCCCATATCCCCGGGACATGTCCCATACCCATGAAATTCCCATACCTCCAGGACACAGTCCATATTCCAGGACAATGTTCCATACTTCAGGACCATTCCCATACCCCAGGACAAGTTCCCAGTACCCAAGAACAATGCCCCATACCTCCGGGACAATTTACCATATCCCCAGGACAATTTTCATACCCCCAACACTGTCCCATATCCCCACGACAATGTCCCTTACCAGGAAATTTCTTATACCCCAGGACAATGCCCCATACCCAACCAGACAACTGTCCCAGACCCCCGGGCAATGGCCCATACCCAGGACAATGTCCCTACCCCAGGCAATGTCCCATACTACAGGAGAATATCCAGACCCCAGGACAAGGTCCCATACCCCCAAACAATGTTCCATACCTCCAGGACAATGTCCCCATACCTCCGACAATTTCACATAACCCCCGTACGATGTCCCCTACCTCCAGGACGATGTCCCATACCTCCCAGGACAATGTTCCATAGCCCCAGGACAATGTCCCAACCCCAGACAATGTCCCATACCTCGGGACAATGTCCCATACCTCCAGGACAATGTCCCATATCCCCTCCCCAAACAATGTCCTACCCCCAGACAAGTCCATACACAGGACAAGGTCCCATACCCCCAGGACAATTTTTATACCCTCCAGGCCAAGTCCCAACCTCCAGAAAAATTGTCCCATACCCCCAGACAAATGTTCATACTCCAGGACATGTCCCATACCCCAGGCAATGTCCCAATACCCCAGACAATGTCCCCATACCCCCGCATGTCCATACCCCAGGACATGTCCCAAACTCCGAGGACCATTCCCATTCCCCCCGGAACAATGTTCCCATTAAAAATAACCCAGGACAATTTATGTTGTTATCTAATCAGTTGATAATCTTACCCTCTCATCCCTCCCAGTTTCACAGCCCTCCTGTGACTACAGATCTCCAGATATTGTTGTCACAAAAAGTGTCAATGAATCAAGAAAATAGGTCAATATGCTAATTAATTTGGCAATTAGGTACTTAGAATGCAAATACTGTTGTCAATCGAAAATCATTTTGAGATGCACCAAACCAGCAGATCGTGTTCCGGCCCCCCTAGTTTAAAAGAAGTCGTGGTAATTTATGCTTTCTACTTTTGATACAGCTGTCATCAAAAATGTTTGTTTTTGCCGTAACCCTCGCTGTTACGTTTAAACCAATGACGACATCTAAATTGGGATTTCTTTACTGCCCTCCCCTGAAGAAATTTTATTTATTATTTTATTTTAAATATTTATTTAACGTATTTAATAATTATTCCAAGCATGATTTTTAAAATCTCAAGCACAACATTATCATAGGGTTAATGTCGAAAACAAGTACATAAAAAAGAATTGCCTATAAAACAAAATATCCAACGAATGGAGAATTAAAACAATTAACTACTTTGAATATCGACTACTGAAAACTTATCAATATTACAAGGGCGAATTCTCCTGTTAGTTCCCGTAGATTTATAACTCCGTAGGATTTAATGGTAAGAACGAAAAGGGGGATCAAATGAGGTCGGTAATTTTTTTAACCTGTCACTATGAATTTTCAATAGCTGTCAATCCGTACATACGCGTTTGTCTATGAGAGCTTTCGCTTCGCGCTCGCTTCTAAATAGAGTCGTACTGGGCCTTAAGGGTCTATTTCTAGTAAAAGGAACTTCTCATGTTCTACCGTGATGAACGTTTTTTATTTGGGCGTACTCGTATCACGGTAGAAGCACTTCAGTAATACAATAACCTGTAGCAAACAACAAAACCGCTCCGTTGTTTCCTGGTTAATTTATACGCATGCGTACTGATGTTTGAGGAGGCATTGACTATATACACTAGTACAGGGACCTTACGTCGTTTGTTGACATTGGGTCGGCGGCACGACGTAAAGGCCAATAAATGCAGTGAAAAGCCCGTAGCAATCAACACTGTATTAAGTAGGACTTGTCGACGCAGTGCTGCTTCGGAAGTCAATTACACTAAAAATAACCCTAATGGCCGCAGTATTTTTCATGCACCTACTTGTACTTGTTATTATCCTCCTGCAATTCTGTTTCTTCTTCGTCGATGAAAATAAATATTAAGTCTGTATTTTGGGATATTCTTGTCGATTCGTGCTACCCGATTTGACTTATTATGTCCTCATAACTGCGAATGAGGGTGATTCGTAATATGTGAAATGCAAAAGATTTGATATGACTGCGGACATTCCCCCGATTTCAGTATACTCCGTGTACTAATATACACGGCTGGCCGTCACAGTGCCGTTACGAAAACCCTCAGAGTATATACACGGCAACTTCTTTTTTTCTGTCCAACAACATTGTGTTTGGCTTTCCGCATTGGCCCCAAGTGTAGCTTTTTATAGGCTGGACCATGCCTCAATAAAAATCACAGCTTCAAAAAGGCCAAAATACGTTGAAATATTCCATTTCAGTATATTTCACCTAAGGGCACAAATGGAAATTTACTTATGTATTGAAGAGTTAGAAAACCATCCTAATTTAATTCACTACCGCTGACCAATTTCGAAGCAATGGGCATTACAGACTTCACAAAAAAAATGCTGTCGGGGGCGACGTTTCCCGGGCGCATATTGTTTGCGTATCCACGATATGGCGAGGAATTGTAACCACTCATACATAATTGGGCGATGCATTAATCGTTACTACTTACTCACGACATTGCCGACAATTTAGTTCTGCTTTCAATACAAAGGAATCCATAAAATGTCTGTATTTACATCATTTGGATAGTACAACTCTAGTGTGAGTAGTACATTGGAGGATTGTTTTGTGTTTTTGAACCGTTTTCACACAAGAATAGAAACAAATGGTTAACGCCAATGTCAGAGGGAATTTAAAAAAAAATAGGCCACAGGGACATTTTATGAAATCACAACGGAACGCCAACGGGTCACATGAGGCAAAGGCAAACTATCTAACGCAATTTTCTTAGACCAAGATTGGATCAAATTGCCTCTTTTTAAAATAAGTTGCTAGCTGCATACTCTACAACACGTAACAAAATAAAACAAATATGGTAGTGCCTAAATAAAAAAAATACTAACAAAATAAAAATGTAAAATAAAACAGTTTACCATAACATGAAAGTAAATGATTTAAAAACCAATAAATATGATGCTAGATAAAAACCAATTAAAAATCACGAACAAAATTAATAAGGTTAAAGCAATAAAAAAAGATAACGAAATAAAAAATGAGGATAATATTAAAATAAAATAGATTTATTAAAGTTGCTGTTTCCGATTTTGCTATCCTTCCTACTGATATGATACCTGACACTTGTACAAACTGACCATCACGTACCGTTGGAAACAAACTTGCGATTTTGCTGCTTTGTGCAATAATGCATAGTTCAACGCCCTATTCACTACTACTGTGGCTAATATTTATGGTTAAACCATAAAAACGGTAGTTTTTTATCTGTATCTGAAAGCTATGGATTTGAAAGCTAAATTTTTAGGACGAACAACTGATTTGCAAAAAATTGGCCTTTCATCACTTTCAATCTGATATAAAATTATACTACTTCCGGTTAAATCAGGGGGGTCCCAAAGACGATCGAACAAGCACTTTAAGTAAGTACAAGGACAAAAATAAAAATATTCAAAGTAATCAAAAGACCACAAACAAATTACAAGTAAATAAAAACTACAAATATTTTAAATATAAACATGAATACAATACCAATGCAAATATATTATAACTCTAATAAATTACTTATTAAAATTTAAAACAATAACAAAATCTATAAAAATAAAAATAAAAAAATGGTAAAATAATTAAAAATACTACCCATATAAAGAAATTTAACATTAATAACTTGAAACAAAAGTAATATTTAGAAAAAAAAATACAAATGAAAACCAATGTTATACCTCTTCCATATGAGTAATAATTGGCATGATAATATACTTATTATATTAACAATAGGCGGTAGATGCTTCAATAAACTTTTTAGCGCCCTCAAACTTTAAAGGCCGACCATCATCTAGCCTTATTTATTCTATCTCTATGATGAAGCCATGCATCACGGCTGCCGAGTGATGTGGTATTCATGTACGCGGCTGCCGGGTCACGTGATGATTCATACACGGCCGCCGGCAGCTTTTTGCCGCGTATGTATCCTCCGCAGTGAGGCTTCACTACATCCACTGCTGCCGGGCAGCTAACAACAGGACGCTATATACACGGCGGCCTTGTATAGTCAATTTGCTTGAGTGAATTCTATTTTTAGATGCCGCCGGTAGCTCGGCGATTCCACCGTCACATCAGCGCCGAATCGAAGGTACAAAATACCTTTTCGCGTGAAATATATCTTACAGAACTGTTAGACGAATGTCAAAGACACAAAACGCATGATGGCTGCATGATCAAATGTAACGGTAAAGTGGAATTTTTGATCCGAACATTGCACTATTGCCGCTGCCAGGCGATTCATCACCGCCATCTTAAAAAGACAGCTTTGAAAAAAAAATAAATACATGCAGGGGTGCAGGCCAAGAAATACGTAATTAAAAATCAGTTAGGCCCTAAGTTTTTGCCCTCAAATTAGAAATCCATCGTGCCTACTGTATTTGGTATTATGCGTACGGTCTATACTATGCAAAACCTTATCTATCCTATTTCGTCACCCCAAGCTGGCCAAGCTACCTGGTTTCCAACAGACTTACCTGGCTTACGATGATTATACTATAGAAAAGTGATGAGATCGTGTTACGTAATGCTTGAGTTGAATCCGAATACGCACACACATGTGTGAAGGCGATAAGCATATTGTAACATGGGTCAAATTATGTCTACTGAATTCTTATAAATACCAATTTCAAAACTGCATGCAAGGGTGAGAGTAGACTTCTAGCTATTCATTTTGTCCCATGATCTTTCGTTTTTTAAATTAGTTGCATGTTGAAAAATGGCATAAACTTCTGGAAACCATAGGTCCTTCAAGAGTTATTTGATCTAGGCGCGCTGTTATTTTGGGTTGCGAAGGAGGTCCCGGATCCGAAACGAATCCCTCTGCCAGAAGTCGAAGTTCATTATTTACACATAATCACGGTCTATTGCCGGTTGAAACGCTGAATACAAACCCGTCACTCTGACGTCACATTTATGAACACGTGCTTTTAGTCGTGCCCGTAAAACACCTGTCTCGCCGCATTTTTTTTTTTTTTAAAACCATTGGCGAAACAATGACAAGGTCGAAATAAATTCGCCGATTCTTCTTTGGCAGTACGGGAATGCATTCAAGAAGGAGGTGCCACTGCGATTATGGAGCTGTAATCCACCTTAACGATGAGGTAAGTTGGAATAATATTCGTATTGTAGCGTGTTGTCCCCAATCAATTCAGCCACTTGCCTTTTCCAAATTTTTTTTCAGTGGTGACGCCGCCAGCTGGCAACAATCCCAGGGGCCACCCAGGGTAGATGGCGGTCCTGATTCCGAATTTAGGTTATGAGGATCGAGGTGGGGATTATTTAGGTCATGTCACATGCCAATATATTAACGCATTGTCAAAGTAATCCATACAGGTCTACCAGGAACACTCATACAATAATTAGTGAACCATGAGTACATTTTTATTTCTTGTAAACCATATATGAAAAATATTATAATTATTTCAACAGATTTTCAAACATTGGCTTACTGCGCAATGATGGTCATCGTGGGCGGTTACGACGGGGAAAATACACTCTTAAATTTCCTCGGAAACACAGGTGAATATGTGCATCCACTCTAAAACCAAAACCCGACCTAAATGCAATGACTGCATCACTTATCATGTTCTGAGTTTACCGCTCTAATTAGTGTCATTTTCGTACCTAATTCGAAAATTAAATTAAAGCTATCCCCGTATCAGGTTTTTAGAGATGGTCAAAATTCAAATGTCCAAACTATGGAGAAAGCATAGATTTTTCAACCCAAAAATGCAAACGGAGTGGCCGTTTTCGTTTGTTTTGGGCGAGGACATTCAAGTAACATGATGGAAAAATTTTATTAATTTTATTGATTTTTTAGTTTTTTTCTTTTTTTTAATCATTCATAAAAAAAACTTCTGTGCGCATGATGGTCCTCAGCAAACTTCTGGTCATCCGAACGGTCATCCCCGGTCAGTGACGTCAATTAATTAGTGGCGCACTTCATTAATTAGCCTAATCCAAATTTCCTAAAGCAGAAGTGTTTGTGTGTAGCGTGGTATGACTCGGCTCCGCAGAAAAAAGGTTTTCGCAAATATTCAGAGCTAATAAAATTTGTTCCATATTATCCTCGCTCATAAAGCAAAGCAACACACTTACCTGTGAAGGGGTCTTTTTAAAATCATAATGATGCATAAAAAATATTATAGTAATTCTGAGATACAACATTTGGGGAATCCTTCCATATATATATTAATGTATAGTTTCCCCACAACAGTGACAACGGTGGGCAAATACTAGTGCCTTACTCAACATGGAAAGCAAATTGTAGACGTATATTTTGTTTCATTTTAAAGCCTTTTTTTGGCAAATCACTTGTCGTGATTTTATTTTAAGGACATTATCAACAACTTGGGTGAGTAAATTTTATCCGAGTTGTATTGTGACTTCAGTAAATCTGCTAGCTACAACACCTACAAAAACAACACACACACAAAACAACGATTTTTAGTAATACACTCTTCTGCAAACCTAAAAATAGAGTGCGTCCATAACGAAAACGTCATTCGATTAGCATGCGTCTTGAATTTGCTCGTAATATATTTAGGGTTGGCCTTGCAAACTAGTCTATTCGCTCATCTTTTCCGCTCGTGGCGAAAGAGGAACTCTCAGCGAAAATCCTAATATTTAATACCAATGCTGCAATACTTGTACCAACCTGTGGCGATCTTCTTCTGTTTCCTCTCACCCTTGTATTCAGTAAACCGCGCACTGGAGTGTAATATATTTCACAAATTTTGTGCACGCAAACTCCCGAGTCGAATGATCAAACGTTTTGTTGCAATTCTCCAGTGTTGCTAACAAAAATTTCGCTTAGGCGTTGACACGCGCGGCAGTGGGTGGGGAAATGTAGCCCAATCATTGGTTTCTATTTCGACAAAAAAACAGCTCCGCTGAGTCCTGCCGAAAATAGCGCTTTGAGCGCACTATTTTATGGTCAAAAGCAGCCCAATTGGGCGTGTAAAGCGACTTGCACCCAACAGCTGCGGCGACAGGTGTGATGTAGCTTGAGTCTCTCCAGCGTGTGACATATAACGCCGGGAGTACGTTTGCTGACAGCGGCGATGGATTGTTGCAAGAGGCTGCATAAATGTGACGTCAGGCTTAGCAACGATAAACGAAATGTCCGGCGTGTCTGCAAAATTGTTTGTGATTTCTTACTGCTCAAACTTCAAGATTTCACTACCACTGAGTCCAGAAAATTAAATTCAAATCTCAGGACATTTTTTAACCCATTGAGAGTCCATAATATTGCACCAAGGAAAATTTGGAAGGTAATGTCTCAAATGTTGGGTACAATGAACTTCTAAAAAATTTTAGAAGTTCTCACGGAATGGCCCATAGCGTTACAAGTGCGAGCTAAGCTAGTTCAGAACCAGACCTCGAGCCGTGCAGCGCTAGTCTGAGAAAAATTGTATTCCAACATGCTTTAGTATTTCATTCCGTCCACAGAATGGGCTGCGAGAATTTTTTTTTATCCCAGTTTATATCCCCCATTCCCCGTATATTGAAGCATTTGGCCCTCGAAACGAATTCTATAACTACATGAGACTAGCCTGATTCGAATATTCACTCTAAGTCTAATCACAGATTTTTTAACCTCTTTCATGTCAAATCCAACAAATCATTTGCTTCTCAAAGCCCTAAATGTCTTCCAGTGCGGATTAACAAACGCTGACGTCACGGTTAACTACGCTGGTTCCATTTAGTCCATCTAGACGGACTCTCGTTTTTCCCACGGACCTCCTGCCAACCTAGCCGCGATTGTGCTAGGTCACAGGGGGATGGACACTGAGGAACGAGGCGAGGGTCCTTCTAGAATGGAACTATGGCCATGCGTTTTTGGAACTGGTCCACTAACATTAAGGAGCCAGAACATCTGTGCGAAATTTCTCGGTTTGGTAGTATTTTTAAGCAACATTAAACATACCCTACCTATGCAATACCAATCAAATTGAAGCTCATGGATGATGGCTTAAAAGAGATATAAATCGTCTATGTAGCATGTAGCGTTCAGGAATTATGTATTTAAAAGAAAAAAATGGTATCTGGGAGCCGAGGACCCGATTGGAGGACCCGAATGACACGATAATCTATACGTCAGTAAGTATATCAGGAATGCTGAAAATTTCATTAATTAACTATTTACCGTACCTTATTTTTGGCATTATTAATGTTTTGAGGACAATAGGATTTATTGTAACATGATAAAAAATTAATTTTGTTAAAATTTGTTCTTTTGCATGGTCTGTGCTCCGAGTATGAAAACTGATTTAAAGAGATTCGTAGATCTTCTGCAATTTAAGCTTTCTTTTTTCCTTTTTTTGGTTTTTCTATTGATTATTCTTACTGGTGATTTGAAATCTAAATGAACGACATAATTACTAAACATACATGTGTAGGCCTTTTGGAGTATTGTTACTTCAGATGGGCATAATACATTGAGTGAAATACAATGTTGCCGAATACGGACACACATACAATGCAGATTCACAGGTTAATCAGAGTATTCCGATTATAAGCGACTTTCAACGAAGCTATGTACCAAAAGAAAGGTGTTTTTGTTATTGCAGGAAGATCCAAATCATCCCCTATACTTGTTGAAATCAGTGGATGAGTGCAACTTAATTGTGTTCCATTTGTTAAGAATCCTGAGGTCTCATCCTATTAAATCCGTACAAGGTTAATTAGCAGTGAATTTATTTCTGGTGTTGTTTTTTAAATATGAATACTCTCTCGGATTTTTTCTAGTATTAGACAAGCCATAACTTAATTTTAAGTGCATTTTGTTCATGGTAATTATATTTTATTCGTGCAACGTAATCTACAACGCTCTCGCGCTTTGAGGGTAGACACATTTACGCTAGTTTAAGTAATTACCACCTTGTTACGCTCGATGTTGGCTCGCCGAGCCAGCACTTCAATGGAACCAATGGTGATTCATTCAAAAACGATGTTCATTAACCGTAATTGAGTAATAAATGTTCCAAATGCCTCCATTTCCGCTCGTTTGAGTAGCACCCATTTTTCCTAGTTTAGTCATTACCGCCTTGTTATGCCGATGTTGCCTCCCCGAGCCAACACTTCAATGGAAACCAAATAGTGATTCATTCAAAAAAGATTTTCATTACCGTAATTGAGTGAATAAATGCGCCAAAATGCCTCCATAATGCATTTATGGTGCGTTCTTTACCAATAATGGCTATTCCGGTCTGAGAATAGATTTCAGATATTCACCGTACTCCCCGGAAAGCGCCTAACCTCATCATTCCATCTTTAGCTACCGAGGGTGTAACGTAATCAATGGAAGAGCCGTATGCCATCGGCAAGTGGTTTTCATCGCAAGTAGATAAATGTTCCAATCCAACATTTTCATAATTTACTTCACCCAAACAGGATTTAGTTCAAGTTATTTGATCTTCAATCTTGGATAAGCAGATGGCGGCTGTGGTTTTGTACAGAAATAAGGAAAAAGGAGTAAATTTGGTTGAATGAGAGAAAATGAGGGGCGAGTAATTCCTTAGAATCAACGGCGAGTGCTGTTTTTTTGATTGGTTGAGTGGTACGATACTCACCTTGTGACAGGGGTCCAACTAATTCGTCCGAATCTGTTTTTGAAGATACACGTTTTGTTTAAGTTTGGGCAATTTTCGGGACATTTTTGTTGACGGAATGAATGCAATATACCCCTCATTTGCATCAGGGACTTCTATTAAAACGTCTAACCAACATTTTTGTGTTGCCTGAAGCCCTGAACGAATGTTTCATGGAGGCACATAGACACTCGTCCAAATTAATAATGTACGGTCCGTCCGTCCGTATGTCCGTCCTTAATGACTCGGTTATCTCTTTTTTAAAATGCGCTGGCAGGCTAAACTCTACCCCCGATTACTTCAACCTTGAAGGAGATAGAGTGAGTGCCGCATATTATGTGTAGCTTTTGGCTGCATTATTTGCATCTGCATTGATTGTGTCGCCTGAACGAATGTTCATGAGGCACATACTATCCAAATTCTGTATGTCCGTATGTGTGTTTGGTTGTTAATGTTGTGGCTTTTGGTGGTGTTAGATGTTTTTTTTTTTTTTTTAATTTTGAATTTTGAGATGAATCGGTTTGTTTTTTTTGTTTGTTTTTTTATTTTTTTCCCCCCGTCCTCCCTACACGAGCACGCTAAACCTCCATCTTTTCCGCATTAACTCGGTTAACCTTTTTTTTTAAAATGCTCTGCAGGCTCACGCTATTCCCCTCCTATTTACGTCAACTTGACTAGGATGATAAGTGAGGTGCCGCAATATTATTTGCAGCTTTTGGCTGCATTATTTGCATTTCAATGAAATTTTAATTAGCTTATTTGCATATTTTTTCAGACATTTCGGTTAACCTTTTTTTGAATGCTCTGCTGGCTAAGTACTATGCCCGATTTACTTCGAACTTGATAGGATGATTGAGGGTGCCGCATTATGTGTAGCTTTGGCTGCATTATTTGCATATTCAAGAATATAATAGCTTATTTTGGCCGGTCCAAATGACATCCCTTTCCCCTCAGGCTGTGTTAGTTATCTGGAGTTCCGTACGGTGTATACTGTGTACTTGGTGGAAGGAAGCGGGTTAAAGAGTTCTTGACCCTGATTTGTGTTGGGCATTTTCAAATGCAAATTACATATTGCAAATAAGCTACTTGATGGGCAAAATCAGCATAATCACTAAATTTTTGAAACACGGTACACAACACACAACGCTACAAAATTCCTTCACTGCACAAAAACTTATTTTGGTGCACTCTGTGCCATTTGCAAAGTTTCCTGATACTTGCGGCTTATGTATGCAAATGAGCTAATAAATATGGCATATTGGGCTGTAATCGCTAAAATGACCATGATATGCAATATTCCTTTGCTACATGAAAAAACTACCATAACCATACATCTTGTGGTGTGAATCATATGGAGGGGAAGGGTGGGTGTTTGGGAGGGGGCAGGGTGGGGTGTAATTGTCGAGGTGGGGTACGTCGGGAAGGTCGGGGTGGTGGTGCATCGGGGTTAGGGTCGGGGTGGGTGGCGTCGGAAGGGTGGGGGTGCGTCGGAGAAGGGTGGGGTGCACAATCGGCGAGGGGAAGGTTGACCCTCATGTGACCTTTGGTGACCTATGTGACCTTGGTGACCCATGTGATCTTTGCGACCCTATGCGACCTCAAGACCCCATGTACCTTGGTGACCCCCTTGACCTTGGTGAACCCCATGTGACCATTGGTGCCCATGTGACCTTGGTGACCCCCCATGGTACCTTGGTGACCCTACCCCATGTGACCTTGTGATCCCCATGTAAAAACCATTTAACAAGAATATGAAAATACAATTATGTGACGTTCGTAATGGCCGAAGCGGATGATGAGGGGCTTCACCGCGGTGAAAACAAACAGGTAAGCCCAGGAATCCCCGTATCGCGGCGGTGAAAACAAGGTGCGCAAAAATCAAAACGTCTGATCAATACCAAAATAAAATAGGCGAAAAGCATCTAATCAAAATACCAGCCATTCCATCATTACAAATTAAAGGACCTTTCTTTATTTTTTAAGGGCCATTTTGCATCAGTTACCAATTAGCCATTCCCTTCAGTGTCATCCCAAACCGGGGCTGCAAAGTACCACCGGTCCACAAACCCCCCAACCAACAGGTTGCACGAATCCACCGGGCGTTGAACCGCTCTTGTTAAACTCTTAGAACTGGAATTTCATCCTGTCGCGAAATGATGCACATCTGAAAAACCATAAACACGATGGGTATAGGGAAAGTTAATGTATTGTTCAAAGCTCTCCGTCTGAGCAGTTCAATTAGTATTGTTTTGGACATGGGGTATTCATAGTAAAAACATTAGTGAAGTTATTTTTCCCTTCCTCCCCCCAAAAATTGGAAAAATTGTGCTGTTGACTGGCTTTAACTTTATTACACTTCATCACTTTAAAGAGTACATTTTTGAATCCTTGTGAAATTTTCCTTTCAGAAATGTTTACCTTTTTTGATATTTTATAAATCATCCCCAAATGCATTCAGATTCCCAATAGTTTATGGTCATGTGTCGTACAGTGGGACACCTAGGCGTTACATCATGGAAAAATCAAGTAAATTCATAATTTCTATATTTGATAGCATAGCATTAAAATGATGTACAACACTATAGTAACCATGACATTTCTGAAAGCTGAAGGTGTAAGGACTCTATTATTTGCAATGTTGACGTTGAAATAACCGGGTGTGCGAGAAAACATAAAGGGTGCAAAACCAAAAAAACACATATTTGCATTTCACTTAACCCTAAGTGCCCAAGGGGGGGGGGTTCCAAAGTACCGCAACTTTGATTTTTTTCAATTCTTCTCGGTTACGCAATCAATTTTTTCAAATAGGTCTTTTTGCTAATTGTCTGATTTATGAATACGCTCTCCTGATACTAAAACAAATTCCAATCCTGCCCACGGCTTCATTCGAATAATTAGGTTGGGTCCCTAGTAACCCCACCCTTGGCACTAACGGAAGTGAAAAAATCAAGATATTTTACTAATTAAAAAAAAATTAAAGCTAATTAAATCTTGGGATTTTTATTGATTAGATATATACCTTAGGATGCAATTAATTATAATTTAATAATACTTAATCAAATAAACTTTTATATGCTGATATCATCAATTTTAATTTTGTCATGGTGTGCTCTTACTGTGGTCGTCTAGGGGAAAAATAAGGTGAGTTTTGAAGTTTCTGAGAAAAATACCAGATGGGTAATAAAATTTGGCTATATTTTTGCAATGATTATTTTTAATTGGTTATCCTAGAGTAGATATAATTATATTTTGGTCAAAACCTTATTATTGGAGTTGCTGAAGATGAATGTGTCGAACCACTCCTTTCGGAGAGTGACAAGTTCAATTGGCCATAGGTCAAAGTTCGGATTTCAATTTTTTTTGGGGGTGGGTATGTGGTTCTTATGTTACCCCCATTTACTTGTGTTGGTGTCCTGATCAAACTCCCCTGGGAAAGTGGTTCTGGGTTGGGTCCCTAGGAACCCCCCCCCCCCCCCCCCCCGCACACGGGCACTAACGGAAGTTTTTTTAGCTGGGCACTAAGTGTTAATTATGTTACCTGATGAAAAAATCTTGAAGACAAGTACAGTAGTACCTGCAAGATAAATATAATATTCCTTACAGGCAGACTATAGGCTTCAAAAACCATATCAATTTGTTTATAATTCCGCTTTTGGACCAGTGCCATAAGGGTGGTCAAAAATCAACACGTTTTGGCGAAAAATAAATCGTTTTAATTAAGAAGTACAAAATGATCCATATAAAAAAGTAAGACGCATCAATTGGTACTTTGCTGAAAATCTTCAGAAGAATTATACAAGATCTGGACAGGTTAACAAAGTGTAATTTTGGTACATGGTGGGTATGAAATATCATTGAAATGATGCCCATATTTACATATAGGCTTTGTACCTTTAATCATCTTGTTGTGGCTGAGGGTCCTTTAATTATAAGAATTTTAAAATAGTTAAATATTTAAGTATTAACATGTACGTCAGATGAACCATACCCTTTTCAAATGTGAAACACATACAGGGGGGTGTTCAAAATTATTGGTACACCATATACCTATATGGACATGTATTAACTAGCTAAATAAACAAATTATTTTATGTCATCATGATCAATGTGTGATAGAGATTGGCCTTTGAATCTGAACAATCAATTCCAAAAATGTAATACTGGCTATTATAACCAGTACTTCAGGTCTTCTCTTAACACTTTACTGTGCTCAAGTGATCCGAGATCCTCGATCATACCTTTGGCAGGTAGTATAAAATGCTGCCTTTGTTGTGCATTAGAGGTGCTTAAACATCAATCCTCATCTGTTTGTATTTTTTAATTTAATATGAAATTACTGACCATCGTCTCACTGCGATAGGCCTATCCACTGATGAATTGAGTTATTTCGTACTTAATTAAGTTAATTGGTAACTATTTTGGCATTTATTTAACTAGTGGAAAAGGAAACTTAGTTTGGTCCATTTAACTATTTTGATGAATCAAAGCATTTAGTTTGTTGTGTTATGCTTTGTGTAGTTTGAAAACGATTTGCATTACTTTGCCGGGTTGCTGTTAATAACTTTTTATTATTAAATCAAAAAAAGTATTAATCATTAAATCAGGGTTTAATTTGATTTAAGTCTGGATTTTTATACTTAGATTGTATGGACCTGTGCAAGAGAAAAAATCTCCATATCACTCGTTTTTTTGGCATTTTCACAACCATTGGAAAAATAGCAATGTCATGTCCAAAAACCCAATTCCCATAGACTTACACAGGATGCTGCACCGCGGCTCCTCCACAGTTGACTTTCATTATCATTTTGCTTAATTAAAACGACAGTGATAAAACGTATGTGAAAAAATACTGCATTTTTGAAAAGAGAAATAAATAAGGCTTTAAAATAGCCCAAATTTTATGACAGTTGGACAATTATGTACCTGTAGCGCTTTGCTTAACTCAAAAAAGTTAGTGCTGATGTAACATCCTCCCAAAATCAGGGGTCCATTACTAACACATGACACCATGAAAATGACGGGCGCTTTTCAAGGACCAATTTTTGCATATATGTGCCCGAGAAATCGCCCATCTCAAAACACATGGCCTAGATGCGAGAAAACGGTCAGTCGGCGGGAATTTCTAGTGCAATACGGTTGTAGATGGAAAACTTTCTTAACCAGAAAGCAGATTTATATACATCATTTGCTACTGGTGCTTGTGAATCAAATTTAGATAAGAGTTCATGCAACGTAGGGATACGAATAGTGAGTACATTTAAACTAAAACTTTCGCCAATTGGATCATTGCTCACCCTCGGGGGCTTCGCCAGCCCTCGTTGTCGTAGTTTTCCGAGGTGGGCAGTTGATCACTAGGCAGTACGTCATGGTAGTCTCACGCTCGACTGCATGTTTAGTTGTTTACTGGTCAAGTCGATAATTAGTGGTCGATCACGTACCTTTCAAAAGCGGTGTAGAAGTAATTATCGTCCGGCGTACTCATATTCCAGGAACAATGGTGAAAGAAATTTCAGTATTCTGCCACAGGCTACAATTCCGGCCGTTAACGGAATAAACTGCATGTTAAAGGTGCCGAATTTTTGTGGTGGCAGAATACTCAATTCATCCCCAAATGGTGACACAATCTGGCAATCGATTCAGTTCATCTTCAAGCTTCGTCATTACATGGCGACAGACTGGAACAGTCCATTTAAAAGCCACGGATGTAGGGAAAAAAGGTCATGGACTGGTATGACTCCTTTGACGGATGTGGTCAGAACTTGAATTTGGAAAGAGTCTATGGATGGGCTGTCAACAATATTATTAGGAAGTGTGTTCCAATCGCTGGACGTACGTGAAGAAAAGAACTTCCTATGGCAGTCGTTCTGCAGTAAGGTTTTACTAAGTTGCCTGGTTCTATCCCGGTTTTTGAACGCTCTGAGTCTTCTGGTAGCTGGTTTAGTGGTGACTTTGGAATTAGAGATTTCCCCCATTTGATTTGTTTTTCATAAGGACAAGTCTTGCGGCCTCCCGACGATGTTGCAGTGTAATCCCATCCCAGGTCATCAATCATGTCAGTGACGCTGGCGTAGCGGTCGTAGTTGTTACTTACAAGCAAACCTTGCTGCCCTACGCTCACCATTTCCAATTGATTTTAATATATTTTGTCTCGTAGGGGTCGCAAACGCTGGAGGCGTACTCCAATACTGGTCTTACACAGCAAGATATGCAGTACTCTTATTGATTTTGAGCAACCCTTCGGTTTCGCCGTAGCATGCCGAGACCTGGTTAGCTTTTTTAGAGTATGGTCTACTGGGTTCTCCAGTTGAATTTATTTGGAGAATACCCAAATATTGGTGATGGACAACACCGATTCCAAGTTTGATTATGAAGTTTATACTTTGAAAATAATTTCTTTCTTTGTTCCCCATGTTCATGACATACCCTTTTTGCATTAATTTTTTACCCATTTTCACCCACCCCATCTGTCAAGTTGGTCTAATGTCACGCTGGAGTTTTTCATCACATCAGAGTTGCTTTAATGACGTTGTATAATAATGCAATCGTCAGCCAGAAAAGACGGATGTTCCTAATGAGATTGTCAGCAATATCATTTATATAGAGCAAAAAACAGTAATGGCCCCAATACTGTGCCCTATGGAACACCGAGTCCCACTGTATCCCAGTCAGAGTTGGCACCATTCACAACAAACCCTTTGTTTCCTTTTTGTAAGGAAGCTGATTGATCCAATTTAAAACAATTTCCCCCCGATTCCCCTTACGTGTGGTGCAACTTTGCCTTCAGTCTCTCATGAGGGCAGTTTTTTTCTATACTTTCACATAAAAGCGTAATAGTATTTTTACCCAATTACGAGGGTTGCCTAATGGCGAATGTTACCCATGGATATCTAGCGATGGTCATGTAATTGTAATGTGTTGCTTGCCGATAAATGGGAACTTCAGATTGCGAATGCGAAGATTGCAAGTTAAAAGCAGTAACTGATGCGTCATTAATGTTATAGTGGATTGTCGGATGCGGCACGGGTTATGGCTGGCATCTCATCTTCATCTTCGCCATTTACGTGGCGACAGGGACTGGCACCAGTCAATTTAAAGCCAAGGAGGTAGGGAAAAAAGGTCATGGATTGGTGGGACTCCTTTGACGGATGTGGTCAAGAAACTTGAATTTGGAAAGAGTATATGGATGGGCTGTCAAACAATATTATTGCGGAAGTTTTGTTCCATGATGTGACGTACGTGAAGAAAAGAATTCCTATTAGGCATTGTTCTGCAGTAGGTTTTACTAAGTTGCGGTTATTTCCGGTTTTTGAACGTCTTGAGTCTTCTGGGAGCTGGTTTAGTGAGTGACTTTGGAATAGCAGATTCCCCCATTGATTTTGTTTCAAAGGAAATCAAGTTCTTGCGCGCCTCCCGACGATTGTTGCAGGTATACCATACCAGGTCATCAATCATGTCCGTGACGCTGGCAGTGCCGGTCCGGAGTTCGTAGTTGTTACAAGCAAACCTTGCTGCCCTACGTTGTACCATTTCCGCCGATTTATATATTTTGGTCTAGTAGTGGTCGCAAAACGCTTGGAGGCGTACTCCAATCCTGGTCTTACTAGAGCAAGATAAAATGCAGAGTACTTCTTAATGATTTGGAGCAAACCCTTCAGGTTTCGCCCGCGTAAGCCATGCCAAGGACCTGGGGTCCGTTCGCGAAACTCGGACGTAAACTTACGTGGATCGTATGTCATGCTTGAGTGGACGCGAATTTATCCATAGCCACTGTGCAAGCGCAGATAAGGTCTATTGTTGTAGGACATAAGCAATGAGTTAGGTTTACGACCGAGTTTCGCGGCCGGACCCCTGGTTAGCCTGGTAGGTTAGCTTTTTTAGTAGTATGGTTGTTACTGGTATCTCAGTGTTAAATTTATTTTAGAGGAATACCGCCCCAAATATTGGTGATGAACAACCGATTCCAAAGTTTGATTATGAAGTTTATAGTTGAAAATAAATTTATTTCTTTTGTTCCCATGTTCATGACATAACACTTTTTCCATTAAACTTCATTTGCCATTTACACCCCATCTGTCAAGTGGTTCTATGTCACGCTGCAGTTTTTACAGTCAGATTTGCGTTATTACGTTGTATAATATGCAATATCAGCAAAATGACGGATTGAAGAATGAAGATTGTTCCGCAATGTCATTATATAGAAGCAAAAAACAGTAATGGCCCAATACTGTGCCATGTGGAACACCCCGAGGGAGTCCACTGTATCCCAGTCAGAGTTGGCAATTCACAACAACCCTTGTTTCCTTTTGGTAAGGAAGCTGATGATCCAGTTAAAATTTCCCTTCGGATTCCGTATGTGCGCAACTTGGCCTTCAGTCCTCATTGAGGGGACACAGTCAAAGCCTTGGAAAAGTCAAATATTGCATTGTCCACTTGATTTCCATCGTCGACGCTTGAGCCCAATCATGTGAGGACAATATCAGCTGGGTTACACATGAGTGATGTTCCGAAATCCGTGTTGTTTGGGAGTTAAAATGTGAGTTTTCAAATGACGACGGACTGATATGTGAGTGCACAATGTGTTCAGGAGTTTGCTGCAAACACGCGGTCAGGGAGACGGTCATATAGTTGGAAGGAAGGGCGTTGTCCCCTTTTTTATAACAAAGCAGTAAGATGGGCTAATAGCCAGTCCTCGGGTAATTCACCGCAGTCAAGAGAGTGCTGAAAAAATATCATCAAATGGTTGCGATCTCCTCCGCAGTCTCCGAAGCATTCTCGGACAGATCTCATCAAGGTCACAAGCTTTTGTTTATTTGTAAGTCCTTGAGAATTTTAGAACACCATCAGTTAGTCACGGTAATATCATCAACAGTGGGTAAGTTGGTTGGAGTATATGGTATCTGGTCCAAGTCCTCCTTAGTGAAAAACGACTTAAATGTTCGAGGGCCTGGGCTTTATCTTTGTCTGTCCGAATGATGAATACTGGGTCTTAAGAGTTGGTACTCCCTAGTTTTCCATACGTTTTGCACGAAGTACTTCCCACAGGCCACAGGGATTTTCTTTCGCGTTTTCTACAGCATCATAAATAAAAGGCGATGATGTTCATTTTTAAACTCCCGCTAACGCCATTCTATAACTCTAAATTTTTCCAGAACTGGCCTTTACAGACTGTTTTGGCTTTCTTATGATCCGTTTCGAGTTTCTTATCGTCCGTGATCTTGTATTTATCCCACGGAAAATTATTGTATCTAGAAGGACAGTTTTGAAGGAATGAAGGTCGTTTAGCTTTGTGATCGGTTAATCGAGGGTCCCCAATGATGTAATGGTTTATGGTAGTGCTGTAGGTAATCCCATTGTATATAGTAATCATGGTACACCGCCATCTTATATGTCGCCGTAGAAAAAGTGATTTTTTGAATGGGATTAGTCCTAGAATCGCCTATGTTCAATAAAAAGCATTTAAAAGCATTTCTAACGCCCCCAAACTGACCTCTTACACATGGATAGCGGGTTGAGTCGCCGATTGAAACACCGGAAGTTGCTTTTTGCCCTTTGCAATATGGCGGGAATCAAAGCATGCACCTGATGGTGCTTTGCTGGGGCGGGCATTACTAAGCAAGCGCTCCTTAGGGAGAACCCAAGAGAAAGGGAGGCCCCTCCTTCTCGGTGGTGGGTAGGGTGATGTGCTAGCACTCCAGGAAGGAAATGCCAGCAGGTCGCAACAGGAGGTTATTCCTCGAGGATACCTTTGCACCTTTGCCAGTACTGACCGAGATGCTGCCGGGTCACGCTGCACTCCCATGCAGGCAGGAGGCCGATCCATTGGTTGATTTGAAGTTGGCGATGAGCCTCTCTGGTGTTAAGATGGAAGGGAGTAGCGGTGTTTTAATGGGCTTCACTTAGCTTGAGTCTATAGGGTCTTTAGATATGCTGCCAAGTCAGAGGCCATGTCTGAGTAAGTGTACTTTCTACTCAGTCCAGCTTCTGTCCGATGAAAAAGAGCAAGAGCGTTGGCGTAACCCAGATTTCTGTAGATGTTGTTTGAGGTAAGTCGCTGATATACCAGTTGAACAGCATGGGAGCATCATTGATCCTTGAGGGACTCAGTTCCTCAGAAGCGCAGGCGACTCGGGCGACTACTCTGCCCATCATGGTCTGAAAGACAAGTCGGGTTGCAAGCATGTACATTATGAATTAATACAATGGTGAACGGACCCGGGCTGGTCCTGAGGAGCTAATTTGAGTATTTTTGACTACGGGACTGATTGAATGCAATTGTTTCATCAATCCTCAAAAAGGGGGATGGATCGATCACAAGTAATTACAAACAGAACACGTAATCCACAGTAACATCATTAGTCATCAGGACAAATACTCATTGATCTCTGACGAAACATGGATTCAGGAGTGGCAGATAATGTTGAAATAAACTGCCGGTTTGGTGAACCAGCCGTACTAGGATCCTTGACAGACGTGGCCCGTGCTGATTTGTGTATCATGGATTCCAGCAAGGAACTTCGCACATGGTTCCCCATAAACGTCTTTTGGCATAGAGGATTCATCTTGGCATACGGGGAACACAAGGCAACAAAGGTAATTGATATTCATCTCCATTCTAGTTCCTAGTGATTCCGGAGTTCCCCAGGGGATCGTCCCCTGCGTTTTTATTAACATAATGATCTACCACGGATGGGTATCATCAAACGTAAGGGCGTTTTGCAGATATCGGATACTCTTAAAGGACAATAATTTGTTCTGACGATTATTAGACATGATGCAAAGGATATCACCCAATTTGGGGGACTTAGAGAAAACATGGCAGATGGAATTTAATAAACTTCTAAATGTTTCATCCTCATTACGAATAGTAAATGAATGATACTGTTCTCGAGAGGTGGATAACCATCCTTGCCTGGGAGTTGAGTTTATCAGTAACCTTTCTGGCAAACGCACATAATTCAACTGTTAAAAAGGCAAACAACATTTAGGGGTCTGCTGGAAAGGAATCTCTGGAATCGTTGTGTCCACACTACAAAGTAAATAGATTACACTTGTGAGACCGGGACTTGAATATTGCAGTCCTATTTAGGTCTCCAACACCATAAAGTCACCGGAGAAAACCCATAGCAATTCAACACAAGAAGGGGCAGCTAGTGTTTGTCAAAGAGACTCGAGACTGTAGGCGTATTGGTAGTGTTGAGAACTTCTTGTGACCTGAATTGGGAGGCACTTTCAAGACAGAAGGGAGAAAGCAAAGGCTGGTACACTTTACCAGGAAATCCAATCACTCCACTCCTCAAATATCAGACACTTCCGATAAGCAATTACCTTGGGGAGACCCAAACAAAAGACTGTCTCAGGAACGCCCCCGGACACAGTATATTCCCCCAGAATATCCCCACTTGGAACCGAAGGGTGGCGGTCGCACCCAATCTCATAAAAGGGGCAAAAGGGCCACTTTGGTATATTTTGATAAAAAGGGGACATTTGACAGATTGTCCAATTTTTGGTATTGAGATGTTAAAAAAGGCCACAAAAAAAAACCCCCGACCCATTGTTATAGGGGGGTAGGTCCATTTTTAGGAAAAGATCCACTTTTTGGAGGTTTCCTTACCCCTTCCCCAAAGAAAAATAGCTGTTTCATCTTTTTCAACAAGTTATATTATTTCCTTTCTTTTAACTTTGGTTTCAGAAATATATTAGATATATATCAAGTCTGTCAAAAAGGACATTTTACTCGAAGATGTTACCGCCTGATACGTCTTGACATGTACGTTGCTTCTAGTGATCATTGATTAACAAGGGAGGAATGGGGAAAATATGGGACCTCCCATGGATGACAAGGCATGTGTTACATTGATAGGCCCAAGGGTACGGCATCGTGAGCTTCCAGTTGTCTGGGGTGTACGACATACAACGGTAAATCTGGAAACAAATCTATTTGATAACCATGTAAACTAGTTAGGTAAAAAAAGTAAGTAATTAAGGAAAGGAACAAGAAGAATTGTTAATAAATTGTTGAGAAAAAATGAAAAAAGGGGCAAGCATCCAAGTTAAAGGGATAGCAGCGATAATACGAGAATAATAAAAAAAAATGTGGCATGCATTTTGTAATTAGAAATTCAGGGTAAGGGTGTGCAATCAGTATAACTGCTTTAATGTAGAAACAAACCACCAAAGAGTGAAAAAAAATGAAAGTATTTGAGGAGGGAAATTTGTCTACCGTCTCCCACAAATAGACATTAGCGATGGCGTCTCAAAATCTACACTAAACAGCTGATTGTGGTTACACCAGTAACCCAAAAAGGAATAAAACAATATAAATAATGTTTGTGTTTGAGATTAAACTGATTAATCATGGTGCACAATTTCACGCTTTTTAAAACCTGTGATATAACCGGGAAAGGCTTTTTTGATCTCAGTCGGAAACTTTTGATTACGCGGTATCGAAATTACAAGAATCCGATCAAAGTATATACGGCGTTGTCTTTAATTACACGGATTTCAAGCAAAGCCACTTCAGGTTATGTTTCGCGTATCCACCCAGTAAACAAAAATATAAAAACTATGAATTTTGATGATTTTTTTTCGATGTTTAGGATTATGCATATCGCTGCTAAATCCCTTCAAAATGATGTAGTGCAAGTTTGATTAATCTAGGGAGCGGTCAGTATTGGGGGATGGAGGAATTCAATCTTTTTATGCACAACAGTTTCGCAGTTCCCCTTCGCTGCCGTAAAAAGTTCGCTTCCCCCTAATTTTATGAAATTTCTCAATTTAAAAGTTGATGCACACACACCTTTCTTACCTGATGGAGCCGAAGTTTTCATTGTTTTCCTTTCGCTTCCGTAAAAGTTCACATCCCCCTAATTTTATGAATTTGTTTCCATTTAAAAATTCATGTTTCTCTCTCTCGTTGAGTGGAAGTTGCATTGTTCCCTTGCGCTCACACAAAATGGATATCTTTAAATTTACTCCATTCCGATAGCGTACGTAAAATAATGCCCCTCCTTTAGAGGCAAAATATAGCAGGGGTCATATTCCTCGTGACTGAAAGGGATGGGCATGTTATAAGGTGATTAGGGGTTTCTCATTTGTGCGTGATCAAAATAAATTTGATCAGCAACATTGAAAGCCTAAAATGTCAACGTTGAACAGTCATGTGCATGTAGATTGTGTCACAAATGTCATTGTCAATGATATTTGTTAACGCAGTGTATTTTCATATCTTTTTAATGGATAAAAATATGACTCAAGTGAGCTATATACAAACCTTATAGACTACCAACTCGGAATGCTACCTTCTAACAATAGGAATTGTCAAACATTATTGATCAAGCTGGAACCGTTTCCATTATAAAAAGGATGTGCATTTTGGCAGTTGTACTATAAGCATTAAGGGGCAAGACATTTTAAGAGTAAGCAAAATTATTAGCCAAACGTCTTTCTGGACACTAAATAATCACAATTGAATGTGACGTGATATTACTACGTGTAGTCAAAAAAAATCTTGCTTCTCTGTGCCATGGCCTATGCATACAGTACCCGAGACGAAATGTTTCCCGGAGCTAGATAATGTACCAATGAGAAAGCCGATGATGGGCCATGGATACGCCGATATTAAATTGATTTCGACAAAATGTAAATAAAGTCAACATTTCATTGATCCATTGACCCAAAGACGAAAAGGTTTAAACCCAAGCTCATTTGAGGTTCTCTGGGATAAAAACGAACTTAACGGAGTATGAAATAGAATGAAAAATGCTTATAAATGGGAAAAAACTAATTTAAAAGTTGTATTCGCTCATTCAGGTCCAACTATGCTTCAACGCGTGGATGAAGTGGGAGGCAATGTGCTTGAGTTAAGCGGACTTGTTGGATCATGAGTTAGAAAAAAAAGGGCCACTCGTTTGCATTCAAAGCTGTTTGACAATTTGTGAAAGTTATATATGGCAAAAGCAGAATAAACAAATAATATTATTACACCTCATGAGTAGTTCATGACAAAATCATGCCATTATCATTGGCTGATCCTATTCCGCGTGCTATTTTCCCTAGGGAAATAGTCTAAGATTGGACTATTTCCCTACAAAATCGTCCCAGAGTCAAGTGAGGTGTAATAAAACAAATACTTACATTTTCATTTCGGGAAAGAGGGGCACCACTATTTTCCCTTGGTACTGGATAATGGGAATTCACACCTCACCAATTGGGTCTCGCCCGGGTGGGGGTGATAGGCCGTGCAGTCCTCTGGAAAATAGTGCGCCCTATTCCCGCTAACCAGTAGTATTGATATTACTAGCGAAATCAACTAAGCTGCAATCATGTGCCAATGGTGCAAATACGAAAATTTCCAAATTTGAAGGCAAACATGTTTCCTTGAAAATCTAGTTGAATGCAGATCTCTATAGAAAATAGGCAATAGAGGTCGTAAACATACAAGTCATTATTTTTTGTAAGGCATATGGTTAAGATATCGCAATTCACTTCAGAGTTTTTTCACGGGTGTAGCTTTGGCGCTACTTAAATCAGTTGACAAAATCGTGTCGACACTGCTTTAAAATTTGCTCTTAAAATAAGAGACATTTTGCAATGGTCAAACAGCTGTGCAATTTGTGAGCCAGAATTGTTTTTTATATATAAAACTGAGGAGATGTCAAAATTATGCTCTTTCATTCGAATATCCCTAATGTACTACTTGCTGTTATGGCGCTATGCTATGGCGCTCAATACATCTTCTTTCATTAGAATCGATATTACATGTATGAACTGTTTGTTTATTTGATATTCATTACGTTAGGCTCCCGCGGATTTGTTGTCACAATGAAAGGGATAGAATACAACTTTCATCAAAAACAAAAGGAACTATTGAAATTGAAGACTTGGGAGTGGGATGTGCTATGGAGCCGAAACGGACCATTCAAGATGAAAAGTCTGCAAAATGCATTTTAAATGACCATCTCACACAAAAGGTGAAATACTCTCATATTTCGCTTCCACTTGTATTCTATTCCTTTCAAATTGGATTCCTATTGTATTGAAAATTAAAAAGTTTTATTTTAAGAGCCTTTTCACTAAACGTGATGGGTGTATGAAAATGTCGAATTTTCCATTTGAAGCACAACGTATAATACATATTTAACTTTTGTATTAAGACTGGAGCACGTCACCATAATAATTAAGTAACTTGCATTTAATGTTTTTCTATCAGCTATGCAGAGAAGGTAAAAAGGTAAAGGGGCGGACCTGTACACACAGGAACAGAGTGCCATCTCTCTTTCGAAGCGTTCGAAGCGATAGGGCCAGACTCCAAATATAATGTTGCTGTAGGGGGGCTCGCTCCACCTCCTCTACAAGCGAGGTCTGTTACCTTCCCGACATTTGATATGCCTGGTACCCATTTATACAGCTGGGTAGAGAGGAGTAATTGAGGTGGTAAATAGCCTTTAACTCAGGGCGAAACACAATTGGCCCCAGCGGGGCTCGAACCCACACCTTTGGCATGCGGGCCGAGCGCTGATCACTGAACCACATGAGAAGATATGTCATAAAAAGCGAAATATGTGAGGGCCCTTGGTGCTTTTCGTGCGCGGAAAGGGTGGAGGGAGATGATGGTATCCCCGAGACGCTAGGTACGATAGGACGCCGAAGTGTCAGGAAAGAAGTATTTAAAAAAAAACTATGTCGGGTCGCCAGGCATAATTTTACAAGAAATAAGAACAACATTTTACAAAGCACTGTAGAGGACGGTCTCCCCAGAACGTTCCTCTGGCCTCAACCCCTTCCAACCCATCCCACCGCTCGGAGAGGGCCGCTCTACCCCCTGTTCTAGTTTGACGTTGCACTGTTAATTACAGACAAAATGTAATAAAAGAAATATAACGATTTAAAGTAGATGTTGATGACATGAGTATAAGCTTGCATTTATAGAAACCAATCACCTTGTTTACAACTGATCTCCCGTGGACCTTGACCTTGGTATGTAACTTTGACCTCACATGTAGTAAGCTTTAATTTAAAGTAGGTTACACCTTCTTTGTCAATTTTCAAATAAAGAAAATAGATGTTAGGGAAAAGTGCGCCTAATTGGCGCAAAAATAGGTAAAATGCATCCCTAAGTTAAAAGCTTTATTGAGTACGTCAAATTCTACTGTCATTTCAATAAAGAAAATAGGAAAAAACGCCCAATTGGGCGCCAATAATGTGTTTAGAAGGAATCCCCCAAAGTTATAAGCTTTAATTTAACCATAGGTTAAACTTCCTGTCATTTTCAATAAAAGAAAATATAAAAGGCGCCCAAGTGGGCTGTAAAATTTGTAAAAACTGTCCCAAGTTACGAGGCTTTAATATGATGTACAATAAAACTCCCCTGTCATTTCAAATAAAGAAAATAGAAAAACGCCCAATTGGGCGCAAAAGGTGTTAAAATTGGGCGCAAAATGTGTAAACACTGCCATCCCTAAGTACGAGCTTTAATTTAATGTACGTAAAACTCTTCCCTGTCATTTCCAAAATAAAGAAAATAGAAAAAACGCCCAAATGGGCGCAAAATTTGTTAAAACTGAAGCCCAAAGTTCTAAGCTTTAATTAACATAGATTAGACCTTCTATCCTGGTCATTTCAAATAAAGAAAAGATAAAGGCGCCAATTGGGTTGTTTGCTCATTCCCTCTAACTTTGCCCCTCGTCTTTCTTCTACTGGTACCCTTGTTCTCCTCCCCCCACAGGGTCCCCGCTCCATCTCGCCGCTTTCCGCTTTGTGCTATTTCCTCATACACCTCCAGCTTTTACCTGGCTAGCCTTGTTCATTACCCTCCCCTTCGTATCGTATCTCCGCCCTGAACTTCCGTGCGTCCCCCTTGGGGCCCGACGTTATTAATCTCGCTAATGCGACCGGGTGTGACTCCCCCCTTTTCCTGGTTAAACAGATTGCCTCCCCAGAACCCCACGAATCAGCTCCCCGCGCTCCTAACACTGAACACGACTCTACGGGACAGTAGGCACGGCCTGGGTCTACCTACCTAGACATGTTTTGGTGCACCTGGCATATCTCGCGATCTTTTAAAAAATCCTCCGTCATTTTCAAATAAAGAAAATAAAAAAACGCCCAATTGGGCGCCAAAATGTGTTTAAAATTGAATCCCAAGTTGATAGCATACATTGGTTACACTCATGTCATTTCAATAAAGAAAATAAAAAATATGGAAAAACTGGCATCCCCAAGTTAAAAGCTTCAATTTGATGTACATAAATCTATTCCTGGCTTCAAATAAAGAGAAAATAGAAAAAACGCCCAATTGGGCCGCAAAATGTGTTTAGATAGGAATCCCTAAGTTATAAGCTTGAATAAAAATAATGTAGGTTACACATTCCTGTAATTTCAAAATAAAGATGTACCTAAATTTTCGTCTTTAAAATAATGTCCCTTCCAATTTTTTGCCTTTCAACCTCTGTCATATCCTCTGCTACCCCCCCCCCCCCCCCCCCCGTAGTTTAAATCTACGTGGCCTGATCATGTTTTATAACTCTCCTATTCGTTACTCACCTTATCTATCCTGCAACGTTTTAACCAAAACTCCCATTTCCCCAGACAGTTGGAGAGAGATAAATCAAAGAAATGCTTTGTAAGGACATTTAAAAACCTCGCAATAACTTTGTCTGAAATTGCATCGCAGTACCCCCCCCACCCCCTCACCCACTAAAACTCCAAAATACTTAGTACGTAATCAGTTTCATAAAAGAAAAACATTTAATGAAATGAACCTTCAGATATAGAAATAGACTCCTCAATTTTGAGAGCAGTGGGTTCTATAGTCGGGTCGCTAGGCGATCCAACTTCCATGTTATATCTCCTGGATGCGCCTTGTCTATTGTTTGTATCAATGATGGATCAATATAAAAGGGGCATTAAAAGATATGGAGGTGATATAACTCTGCTACCAAATAAACTTATGTGAAAAATTCAATTTATTAACTTTCCATTTATTTTTTGAGTATTAGTTTTCTGCACGTTTCAGTTCACACCATGTATCACTGTGTATTATCACTGTATTTACCACTTCCGGAATCTAAACATTAATAAGTCAAGAAATAAATGCTGATGCAATAGTTCCAAATGAAATTTTACTTTTCTTAGCTACACCCGTTTGGTTTCAGAGAACCATATACCGCCAGCGTAGTGTCATACGGAACGGCCAGCCTCACAAGAAAAGGCGGGAAATACATACCAAAGACGTATCTGATGCCACACCAGAAGAACGAATTATTGAAGGCGGTTTGAAGCGAGCGGTACGTTGTAAAATGGTACTGGGGAAGGGACAAAACATTCCCAACAAAAGCATATGACCTTCGAGTTAAACATTCTATAAGTAATTATCCTCAGCCAAATTTAATTCTATTCCAGCTATCCTTTTGCCATTTTCTTCTAATAAAACGTGCACCTAGGGTTGCAAAGGGATGGAAAGTTTCCGGGACATTTTGGAAACTTTTTTTTTTTCCCCCGGAACTTTCCGGGGAATTTGAAGGGCCCGGGAATATTGGGAATTTCGGGAAAGTTTCAATTTTGGCATTTATAAGTTTTAAACATTTTAAAAACATTCTTCCCCAGGGACAAAAAATAAAAACCATGTTATAGGCCTTGCTAAATAAGAATATGACATACTGCTACAGGCCAATTGTAAAAGGTATTAGTCAAGGGGCACTCGAACTAAAAATCTACCCAAAATTGTCGGGTCAATTGCGCATTCCCGAGTTCACTACCTCAAAAGTATTTGTAAAGGTCGGTTTCTGTGGCACCATACTTAACATATTTTAAATACATTTTTGGGTTAGGGACCTTTGAATTTGCATTTTCTGAGGGGGGAAGGGGCCCTTCCTCCATAGAAATGTACAAATGGTCGGTCATTTGCGGGGGGGGCGGCTGGCCGGGTGGTCCGCTTCTGATTTGCAGGGGGATTGTGCCTCCCAAGGCTGAATTCGCACTGAAAATGTTCAGGATGGTTTACAGGAAGGCAGTCAAAACCATTTAAGTAAACGTTAATTTTGAAGATAAGGTCTCACTGAAATCTAAGGGAAAACTCGAGGTGCATGGGTGGTTTTACTGGGATACAAACCTACACAAGACCTGACAGAGTGATAGCATAGAAAACAAATTGGCCCAAACATGTATGTTTTTGAAACGAGTGATTGTTATTTTCTTTTTAAAACATGCTTGTTTTTTGCTTGTTTGTATGTTCTTCTGCTCAGCATTTCACTTGGTTTGCTACAGAGTATAGTCCTAATCTGAAACCAAAAGAGACTTATAGTTTGTATCAATTCAAAGAGATTTTTTTGATAATTCCGAAAATTTTCCTAAATTCCCATATATTCCCCTTAAAGGGATTAGCAGCGATTGCTAATCCGGAAACATCGAAAAATCATCAAAATCATATTTTTGTATTTTTGTTACTGGAGATTATGACAAACTTTATCAGCAAGTGGTTGGTTAGAAAATCAGTGTTGTATAAAAGACAAAGCAGTACTTTTTATCTGATTCTTAATTTCTATACGGCGTATCAAAATTCCCACCTGAGATTCAAAAAAGCCTTTCTCGGTGAATAACCCGATTTAAAGCGTGATTTCGTGCACCATGATCAATACATTGACGTCAAACACAAACATTATGATCTTTGTTAGTTTTGATAGTGTTTGAAACACAATCAGTGTTTATTGTAGATTTTGAGAACGTCATCGCGTTGTATGTCTATTTGCGGGAGACGGGTTTATCAACACTTTCCTCAAAATACTTCATTTTTTTCACTATTGGTGGTTTGTTTCCACATTAAAAGCAGTTATATGGAAATTGTAAACATTTCCCTGTAGGTATTAGTTAAAACAAATGATTTCCCCATATTTCGATTCTCTGCAATTATCGCTGCTAATCCCTTTAATTCCCAAAAAATTTCCTTGGGAAATTTTCCGCTCTGAAAATTACCGGGAATTTTGCAACCCTACGTGCACCCCATCTATTTTATTCAACGTGGTGAAAGAATCGTGGCTATAAGGGGGATGACCCGATTTAAGTATTTACACTTTTCATCTTGATGGAATTGGCCTTCGCCCAAAAACCCCCAGCTGTAAAGGTTGGCGCCGATTTTTCAATTCGTTTGTCATCGAGAGCTAAAAATGGGGTTTTGTAAGCCTCATAGAGTACGTGTAAAAATTATGTTGGTCGACCAAAATGGGCACATTTTCTCTCATCACATCCAAACCAAACTTCATCTAGCCCTAAGATTCCACAGGGTAAATCGGTGTACAACTCAAAACCGCGTTCCCTTAACATCGGTGACACTATTGCAACGACCCCAAGCAAACAGGGACACCTTCAACTCGGAAGTGGAATAAGTCTACAAACCCTGACCTCGCTTTTTGCAAAACATGGAACCATCCCATTCACCGGCGTCCTGTTCTCGACCGCTTTCCGAAGTCCCAACACAGACCATCACTTGATCGCATTAGGAGAGGCTGCTAAGGCCTATACCAACAAGCACGTGAAAAGGTGGACACTTCCGCAAGGCAGAATGGGACCAGTTCAGACTGGTGGATTTTCAGAAGTACCCCAACCTCCCGATAGACAACCCCTCAACCTGGACAATCCTACCACAGCACTGTGTCAATCTTTATTAATATAGCAAAAGAAGACTATTCCACGTGGATTACCCTCTGCTATAGCCAACTAAAGCGTGGAAAGGCCCAGGGCCCATGCTAACGCCCAAGTCACATAGCAGGAAAGGAAACATGTTATAATGTAGATGCTTATTCATTCAGGTACCTGGTATAAACTGAATCAATGTAGACAAGCACTACAGTAGTCCACTCAATCTACGGTATGACCTGACAAAATGCTACAGAAGGTTTTTCTTGCTTACCTTGTTGTACAAACCCTCCCGAACAACTTATAAAAAAGGTAGAAAAATTAAAAAAAAAAAAAAAAAAAGGTTAGAAAAAAGGAAGCATGGCCAGAACATGCTAATTGCATACAAACTATGTGACATTGTTGCCTATATTTGATTATTATACCAATTTCCACTTCCGGAAATCTTGGGTATGGGGAACGATACAATTAGCGAGATCAGGCACGGCATTTTCTTTTAATTTCTTGCTGTCCAACACAGGACCCGAGGTGCTTGAGGTCTAACCCTGAGTGGGGTTAGTACCGTTGTGTAGTGCAGATAGGTTGATGATGATTCTCTTCCTCATTGAGGCGGTCATGTATTCCATTCCCGGATTCCATTCTTTTGGGATTTAGATGTAGGCTGACTTTATATTGACAGCATTCTCAAATGATACTTTGTAGTAGACCGTGGCCGCAATATCACATCCCCTGTGAGAGCTGCGTAGTCAAGGTCTGTGAGATGCTGAATTGGTGTCGTCTAGAATGCTTGACCGCCTTTTTATGCTACTGTCCTACATATTACCCAGGCTCATTACCAAATGGACCTCCTTTTTAAATGTTCACATATCAATGACCCCCACTTGCTTAGTTTTTCTGCTCTCCCACTTTTATTACAAGTTTGCATATTTACAATTATATACTTTTTACAAAAAAAAAGAATTTGAAACACAAACGTCAATATTTTACGCAGCCTATATATAATTATATACTTTCATGGCAGCAATTTCTATTAATTTCATGGCAATTTGAATTATGGTAAAAGAGCTGCGGCACTTTTCCTATTTTAACTTCAGGTTTTAACATTATTGGTCTCCTTTTTAAGTTTCATACTGGAGGACCCCATTTTTATTCGCTGTGTACCGCCGAATATGACCCCGAAATTTTGGTACATTTTATTTGAAAGGACCCGGGAAAGGGACCTATTTTCACCTGGCGAGGCACATATACCATCACTTTGCATAGGGAGTGCCCCCCCGCACTAGTTGACCCAGGTGTTGAATAAATACTCTTGGTACTTCTAATAAATTTGGTAAATAAAGATCTTCCCATCCCCGATTGCAGTCTGACAAAATCATTAGAATGCAAAATATTTTGGCGGAAAAATTGCGCGCCATCTTGCATGACATGACCATCACTTTCCACTTTTAAATATCAATTGCAAGTGCTACACACCTGGGCTTAGCCATGCAAAACATGTTCAATACTAAAATGCATTTATGAGTTATCTACCATTTGTCGAAATAGGGCGTATACGTGCACGTAAGATAAATGCAAAATTAGCATTTGTCTTGCCCGGCTTCCCTTTTTCTACCTTTTGATATGTTGTTTGGGAGATATTTTCTTGCTAGTTACAGCAAGAAGAAAACCTTCTGTAGCCATTTTTTCAAGGTTGTCTAGATTTTTCTAAATTGAGTGGACTACCGTGCTATACAGCAGGGTAACAGGGGAACGGGTTACTGTTAATAACGTATTGTACACGCGAAATTTCCAACCTGGACGAGCAATGTTTCTCTTTACTCTAAAATAATCTTGGAAATCATATCCATTTTAAAAAGGCCACATTTGGATTCGCACCGTATGTGATTACACTTGCATTATAAACTCGATGCTCTTATCCAATAACTAGCGGAGGTGAGGGGATGTGAGCGGAGACTGATTTTAAGCCTACATAAGCTTTACGGAATAAAGCGATTATCAAACTATTGTGATATGATAGCACTATTGCAGTGTCAGTTTATAACAGGTACCTGCTGGATAGCAATAGCATTTACCCAGTGTAACTGGTTCCTGCTATGTGAATTGGGTGTGATATAACATACCGAGAGTCCTGATGCCAGCGCCCCGATGTCTGAATGGCTCCAGGCGTTCTACACCTGTTGCCTTACCAAACCAGTCCTTCATCAAGATTGGAGGAGAGCTATATATCGCACTGCAAAAACCAAACAAGCCTGGCGACAACCCTAAGAATACCGCCCATATCACTTACTGTGTGTCTCCTTCAAACTCATTGAGAGGATGATCCTGGCCCGGCTGGAGCCCGTCGTCAAACACCATCTGCCTGACGAACAAGCAGGATTTGGCCGTGGGCAGAGCAGTGTCCATCAGATTGTAAAACTCACAAATCGAATTGAGGAAAGCTTGCAAAAAAAGCGCCGTAAGAAGGAGTCATCTTGGTGGACCTTACTGCCGCATATGACACCGTGTGGCAAAGGGCCTGACAATCAAGCTCCTCAGGACCATGCCCGGACTCGTCACTTGTACAATTCATATGTAACATGCTTCCAAACCGTAGCTTTATTCTCAAGACCAGTTGTGGGCAGAAGATAGTCGTCTGCGTCGTCTGAGAAACGGTGTACCACAAGGATCATGCATGGCTCCTATGCTGTTCAACTGTATATCAGCGACTTAATACCTCAAACAACATCTAGACAATATGGCTACGCGACGATCTTGCCCTCCTCCACTCGGACAGCAATTGGACAGTAGAAAGCACACTGACTACAGACTGGCCCCCCCCCACTTGCAAGCATATCTCAAGACCCTGGAGATGAAGCGGAGCGAAGGCCCAAAGGACAACGCTACTGCCTTTCATCTCCACACCAAAGAGGCTCATCGCCAGCTTCTTCAAATAAACCCAATGGAGCCGCCTCTGCCATAAACTACACCAACAACTTGGGAGGGGAAGCTTGACCTGCAGCTTACTTATCGGCACCACCTCGAGTCCGTTATATGCGCAAGGTTCTTCAGGAATAACCTCTGTGCAGACTTACTGGATCTTATGGGGTGCAAGCCCAACGACCATACGCACCACCCTTGTGCTCTTTGGGTTCTTGAACAGCATGCTGAATAGGCCGCCCAGCATGGTGCAACAGCTCTAACAAAAGAAGCTGGACACGGGTACGCAACGAGACCTTGGAACATAACGGCTGCATCCGCCCACTCAATTGAATATTTAACCAGTGCTTTTCAGGCATTGCACCCTGCAGCACTTCGGAGGAGTAGTTACCACTCGCACAAATTAGGTGATAAGGCCCCGGTGGACAACAAGCACCTGACTGCAAACATGTCAAAGAATCACACAACTCGGTAGACAGAGACGACATGCCGCTCTCGCCGACTTTCTGCCGACACGCTGCTAAACTACCAGTTCTCCCATTCACCTGACATCTTAAGACATGGAATACTGCCTGGATAGACATTTCCAGACAGATCAAATCTATCTTACACTCTAAGACAGAACTACACCGGGCAGCAATCTACAAGCAAGGATCGGGTCACCTTCTTAAACCGGAATTCGCACAGGAGTCGGTTCGCTTCAATAGCATATGCACGATGGGGGGCGGCGGCCATGCCAGCTGCCAAGTGGTCTCATCACAGACTGCGGATCACATTCTCCATGAGTGCACCTACCTTTGTCCACTGGTGGACATAGACCTCTCAAACCTCAGCCAATCAACAGTGAGTTGGCTTCAACGCTTACAACACATTTAGCTGATGCCTCACACGCAAGAAGAAGAAGGCGACGGGGTTAAATGAGAAAATAGTAGCTTCTTCAGATAGCACTTCATAATAAACTCTGGGCGGTGAGGCTAAATTAGCGTAGACCATAGCGCATTAAGCTACTACAATTTAAAAGTTTATACGAAGGCTAACGATAACACGAAACCATGACAATACATTCCCTCGTCGTTAGGTCAAAGGCGAAAAAGTTTGTCTTGAGTACATTTGGCCAAAAAAAATATGCAGTATAGGTGCGTGTTCCGATTCGTCTTTGGGACCCCCCTGGTTTTACCCGGAAGTAGTATCGATTTTGAATCAGATGAATGAGTGGACAATGAAAGTGACGATTTTTTATTATCGTCCTGAAATTGGAGCTCTCCAAGTCCATCCGTTTCCAAGTATAAACAAAAACACCGCCGTTTTAGTACCGTTAACATGCAAAAAATATTAGCACAGATTGAATAGGGCTTGGCAACGTGCATTATTGCGTCTTCCCATCAAACGCAGTTTGTTTCCCACGGGTACTGATGGGCTTGTATGTGCAAGGGTCAGGCTCTCATAGCAAGTCGAGAACACAATAGACATAAATCTTAGATCAAGACACCTTTAAGAAAGTTTCTCTTTATTGCGTTTTGGCCCATTTTATTATGTATTACTAGTTCATGCAAAAATTTAGCACGAAAGTACCAAACTCTATAAATTATCTGAGCGCTAACGATTTTGTGAGCTTGATGAAACATAGAGCTAATAAAATTTATGTAACGTATGGCTTGAACTTACACAACATAGGGCATGTTTCCTAGATACACGATTTTTAAATACAATCACCCATTTGGCAATTATTTACTTCGTCCTAAGGTGAACTCGAGGGACAGATGAAAGAGTTGGATTCAAAAGAATACCTCACAGAGGAAATGTAGTTGTTAAAACGTAGGTGCGACATGGGATTTGCTAAGACGCTAAAAATATTAATTTATAGTATTGAGAATAATACAATGAACAAACCACAACATTGCCAGGAAAACAGTTCATGTACGTGCGTTAACACTATTAAGGGTAAGGGTGGCTTCAAAACTCACCCGACGGTTGGCTAGCGGCTTTTGGCGGTTGAACCGTGTTTCAGTATTAGAGCAAAAAGAATTGGCCTCCAAACGAAAAGGACCGGGCGGAACCGCCCCCGGCAAACGGGTGAGTGGGGAAACCGTAGTGACAAAAGACAAAGGCCTCAGGACTCTCTGCCAGTCCTCGTTCCCCCCTTTCTTACTCCCCCATTTCTTTCTCTAATGCGTTTACACTACATTTTTGTTTATCCTCCTCCCTTCTATCTATTACCACTCTATTTCCTTACTGTCCCTGTCTCACACTTTGAATGGGCTTATCTCTTAACTTATCCCGTCTTAATATTATACCCTTCTACTCCTTTCCACTATCCCTCTTTTCCTACTCCCTGAAGCCCTACAAACCTGACTTCTGCACCCTTTTTTCTCCAGCCTCAGAACCCCCGACCCTTTACTCAACTTGTGGTGACCCGTTGCTCCCGCATGCTTACCCTTCTTGTTCGGGAACCTTCTTGTCCTATTCCCCCCGCTATTCGGCCCTTTCCTCCCCTTATCTCCCGTGCCCCTTCCTTTCTCATCCGTACTATAACTTTCTCGCATCACTCCTCCTCTCCGCCCGTACTCCCTCCCTCCTCTTTCTCTGTCCTTTCCCTTCCCTTTTATCCCCCCCCTCCTACTGCCGCTCCCCGTCCACCCAAGGAGGCAGCAGGACGGATCTATGGACTAAACGGAGCCTATTCTTAGGGGCGTACAGTACCTACAATGGACGTCTCCGTGACGTCACTTCCAAGCGTGTATATGTCGGACGTTGTGACTGGAGGCAGGCAGCTTTGCTGCCGGAAGTGACCTATTATCGACAAACGCCTGAGTGGCAGAGCAGCTAGGACAGGAGGATTAGCGTCGATACGGAGCGCAGAGACCACCGCCGGACTTTAGGACAAGGGATCAAGGTCTCTGACTATATCGGGAATAGTGGTCGACCACCCTAAGCTGCTTGTTGAAAGAGGGTCATAACTTGCGATTACAGGCGCGCATAAAGGCGAAGGGAAGCCGTCGCTAAGACAGGAGTCCCATTCGCCTCTCCTCTCTATATTGATTTTTCTCCTCCCATTTCCCCACATCCCTCCTTGGTACTCATGGTACCCCACACAACTTTTTACCACATATACTTCTAGTTAGGTTTCCCCGCCTCCCGCCTCGGGGGCACCCCGGCTCTGAAACCCACCCCCCTACCAGTCCCCTCCACGCCCCCCGAACCCTTCATCCCTTCACCTTTCGTCCCTCGATTTCTTCATACACACACTCCCTCAGCCCCTTCCTTCCCCCGACACCATTGTAGCTACTGCTTAATTCTCGCAACTTTTTTTTCCCTTTTACATTTCTATTCTCTCGCTTCTCTTTTCAATTCTCCCGTCTTATGTGGGCTCCACACCACACTGTCAGTCCCTGTACCTCTTCCGTTGCCCTTCCCTCTCCTCACTCCACAATCCTCTTGCCCCCAATACCCCCTCACCCAAATTCACCCTCCGTTCCATCCCTCCTAGCCGCCCCAACTCTCTATACTTCCTCGTCCCCCCCATATACTACCTTCCATCCCATCGCCACCACAATAAATTTACCGAACCCTTTTTTGTCAGTCGCAGTTTTCATTCTGTCTTCCCATGCCCAGGTCCTCTCCCTCTATCTTTTCCAACTTTCTTCATCCCCCACCCTTCTATATTCCATCATCCTCACGCCCTGCTCCTCACCACCATTGTTGGATCGGCTTCCCCTTGCCCTCCTCTCCCTTCTTCCTCAGACATCTCCTTCTCCCCAGCTTTTTCCTGCTCATTCTTTCACCTCCGAATTCCCCCCTTTGCCCTCTTTTTTACCTTCGACAAACAAACCTTTATCTACTGCTCCCCTCCCTTTCAACTTCCCAACACTCCACCTCTCCCCCACCCCGCTTATTTCTTTGTTCTCCCCCCCATCGTATTACTTTTACCATCTTCAACTTACTAGCGTTTCATCTATTCCCTAATCTCCACTTACTGACTCGCCCTCCCACCACCTTTTGTGCTTCCCCACTCCCCACCCACCCCTCTCCCCACTCCCCTATCCCCCCCCCCCCCTCCCTACTCATGACGCACTCCCGCCCCCTGACCCCCTCCTTCCCCCTCCGTCCCCTATATCCCATACCTCCCCTCTTTACTCCCCCAGCCTCCACTGTTCCTCTTATTCGGTTAACCCGATACAACCCCCAACCCCCCCTTGGTTAAAACTTTATTCTCTACCACACTCACCGCTGCTTCATCTCTCACCCATCTCCCCCAACACTCCACCCTCATTCCCCACCCCCATCCTATGTACTCTTCCCTCCCCCCTCTCGCTTTACTTCCCCTCTACCCAACGGGATCTTACTTTCCCCCCCACACTTCTACCGCTATCTCATGCCCCCGGAGCTGAAGCCGGAGGAACAAGGTGATGAACAAGGAGGGGGGTCCTAGATCGTAGGATTCTTACTTCGGATGTAAAATTACCCTTACTCTCCCACCTTCTCCCCCGCTTACTAGTTCTCCTGCTCACAATTCTCTTCTCTGCCCCTCTCCTTCTTCTCCAGTTTTTCTTAATCGTTTTATCCTGATCCCCTTCTTTACGGCGGAAAGTCGGATCCTCGGTCCGGATCCCGGAGGCGGAGGATACTTGAAAGTTGAGTAGTCTTTTATTGATTCTACTGTCATGTTTCCATTTTGGTTTTGGGAAGCTTTGTTCCTTTCGACCATTTTCATTTAAAATAGCACATTTTCTCTAACCTTTCCAGTCTGTTTATTTTGATTAAAGTCGCAAGGATCTTGGAATGACAAACCTTTATCTGTAAATATAGAACGGGATCTAGATGGCGGAAGTTAATCCAAAATTCACCACTATCCTTTTTATCGAAGGGGCACGCTTCAGCATCGGATCTCTTTGTTGTCTGTAACATCTGTAACATGTTAGGGTGTATATGGTTGGTAGTGCAAATTACGCATTGGCGTCTCCGGCTCTGTAGAAAAGAATATACCAATCGATTACAAAGTGGAAGCAAAGTATTGAGCAGAAGGGCCGGAGAGCAACATAGTTGTACGGACAGGTGGAAGTAATGGCGGATAAGCATGTGGTTGATTCTCTGACCTATACACATAGATAGTTGTTTGTGCCCTTCGCAATATGGCCGGAAAATAATGACATACAACTACTGGTGAAATTCAATCACAGATGTTCTATTATTATGCAAAATTCCATTAACTTTGACAATAAAGTGAATGAAAGCAATATTGAGAAGGGCAAACAAAATGCAACTTCCGTGGTTTCAATCGGCGACTATCCAACGGTGCGGCAGGCAGCTTTCTCCAGAGGTCAGGGGGTTTATTCAGTTAAGGGTCTCCAAATTCATAAAGGTGTCCAGAAAAAATCAGGTTCAGATGGGTCACCTTACGTAAACACCCTTCTGGTTAGTTCTTCAGGAAAATTTGGAGTGAGAGACCCCGATGAAAAATATGATATAACTTCTGAGTAACCAATAGAACTAGACCTCTTTTTTAATTTCCTATATGCACCAACAAGTCTCTGATTGGATAAATACATCAATTACCCATGAACAATCATACACATCAACACCAAATGACTCCAAAATAGCGTAATGAATGTAGGGTTTTGTTAGGGTTACTCTAAATGTTTACGCGAGAAAGGTGTAGTGCTTGTTTAGACCCGAATGATATAACGTCGATGGAAGACGAGAGCAAGTCCATCACTGTTGGACTCAGGAAATAAATGAAAAGAAAAGTGGCGGACGTTTGATAAACTTGAAAAGAACTTTTTAATATACGTTGTGACATTATCCTGTTGTTCATAAAAGCAGGACCTTTAATGGTAACCTGGAGTTATAATCTTGATAGAAATGCCGTTCGTCAACCAAAACCCAATTTAAAGTCCGCGCCAATATTTCAACCGTTTTAAGTTAGAGCTAAACGTGATTTGTTAATCCCCATAGAGATACTGTTAAATGAAATATTGGTCGACCAAATGGGGCATATTTCGCTTAAACAACATCACCAAACAACAAAACAACAAGAACAAACTAAGAATAAACCAAATTTGTTTTTGAAAAAAATAGTAGCTTTCTTCACGATACCAAAATTCTGTGGACGACGGCTTGACTCTTATCAATTGGACCAGGGACCTTTAATAATATATTGGTTCTTTAAAAATATGATCAAATCACAAAGGAGGCCGTAATGTAGGACTCCTGGTGGTCAATTGGTCCATGTATTTTATTTTGTACCGTGGTAAATGTATTTTTAAAACTTTCAAAATTGTATTTTTAGCTGATGGTCTATTAGTGGTCTATAAATCTCATTGATTATAATTATGTGATGAATGTAAAACAATGAAAAAAATGACAAGGCAACTTTATGGTATTCAGGGAAAAACAACTGTTTTGATGCATAACGGGAGTTTACAAAACAGGGTAGTAAATTAGTTAATTTTTGAAAAAAACAAAAAATTAAAAAACTGAAAAAAATAAAAAACTTATTATTTTTTTAAGTCTTAGTCTTCTAAATACTTATATATTAACCAAAACTAATTAAAGACAGTCGCAACATTATTATAGATAGCTCATTTAATCACCCTGCACACTCAAAAAGTACCCCCAAACCCTCTAAAATTATTTCGAAAATTTTAAAAAAATAATGACGCTGATTGTTAAAATTAAAAAATAAAATTCTTGTTTCGCTGTTGTGCTTGAGATCGACAACTATACAGGTATGTCCAATTAAGACGCAGGAGATTCAAAGCGATTTGTTTCTAGAACATTATTTTTTGATAAGGATTCTTCGATTATCCATAATCTCATCTTTGAAAAGATTTCTTGATGTAATTTGGAATTTTGGTATATTACAAAAATACTTTTATTCTATGGCGATATTTACTATACAACAATTCTTCACTTTATCAAAACGAAAACTCAGTTTCATCTACAAATTTGAATAAACATTTAGGGTGATGTCTTTAATCTCTAGGTTGAATTATTTAATTACACAAACTTAATTATATTTTGGAAATCTCTGAGTCAGCCTTTAAATTTAATAAACTTGGCCTGTCATTCTTTCAAAGCATCGTGGGATAGTTCTGATAATTAGAGAAGGCCATGATCCGCTTTAGTTAATTAATTAAAGGAACTGATGAATGTTCTATACAAAGTTAATCTATGTAATACAAAATATCTATAGGATGTATCAGGCGATTATCTACGATAAGGCACGAGATTGATATTACAGATGTATGTCATTCCCACGTAGATCGATTAATTTGCAGAACAACCTGGGGGAACTTAGAGTACAGATAGCAAAAGAAATAAGATCATGAGAAAGAGATTGCATATCACTCTTGTTAGCATCTGTTATCATCTATCAGAGGAAATACCAATTTGGAGAACAATTCAGTGATGACAAAATTAAGCCATAATAAATACGCTTTCAATTCCGTGGACATTTCGATTGCCCTATTCCTTTACCGTTGTAGCCGACTCTGGGTTACGGCTGACTATAATTCCTTCTAACACCTGTGATCTGCTCAAAGCAAAATGTTACAAACCACTAGAACAAAGGCGCGCGATCAAGGCCCAGTACTTATGTTTTATTTAGAGGTTCGTGAGGGTACCTAAATATAAAAACGCAGCATGGAATGTGGTGGCAGTGATAAGATGCAAGAATTTGTGTAGATTAACCCGTATTAATATCAATGTTTCCTTTAAGAGTCTGCCAGCGATAATAGACAGTATTCAATATGACATCAGCCACCAGACATTTTGGTGGACAAGTGTAACATTCCAGGACTACAATACAATTATCTGTCAATCGATCCATGTTAGCGATTGCACAGGAAGCATTGACGTTAATGTAATTGTGGGTATTGAATACGGTCTATCTTGTCCACCAACATGGCGGCTATGAAACGTCTATAAGCCCTTATTCTCTTACTCACAGGGTTAGCTGGTTTACACCGCCAAATTCCTGAAAAATATGGCAATGTTTATTAACTACGAATAATAATACTAATAATACAGGGCTTTTATAAAGCCCATTTCATCAAGGGTCACAGAGCTGTTGCCTATTATTAGTATTATTATTACTGCGAAATCAGGAAATCATCAAAATCCCATTCTTCCCACATTTGCGCCGGAGGGTTGGACGGCCCACGGTTCATACGCCACTTTGATTTAGTTAGGGGAGCTTAAAACCTGACAACCGCCGTTTAACTGGCGGTTCACGGCAGTTGAACTGTCAATTGTTTAGAACAATGAAACGCGGCTTCGAAACCGAAATTGACCAGGGTGGATCTACCGGTGATCAAACGGATTTTTTGACCTAAAATCAAGTTTTCTCCGCATAGGTCATGAACAGACATCGCTCGCTGCGACTGGAAGTAAATCACGGGGCTTAGAGCCTCAATTTAATTTCCTTGATGATTAGTGTGTTTCGCGCCCGTCAATACCATGGTAATCATAGGCAATGAAGCGAACCAGATGAGCGCATTCGAAAACGAAAACGGGCAAATCTTGATTTTCAGGTTTCATCAAGGATGTTTCGGTAATGAATACACTTCACGCAGTGTGTTGGGGGGGCAGTCATTGTAGATGAATTTCTTTCGTTTTGTTTTTGTTGAGAAGCTGGAAACACTATGTTGCCTGCTCGATCCAGTTCCAACCTGGCTTGTGAAGGAAACCCATCTTGTTTTTGTTTCCATTTAATACAATTTATCCCAATGTTTCCTTTACGTTTGGGTGTTTTCCCTTCCTAATTCTGCTCTCAACGCTCCTCCCAACAAAACTAAGACTTGTAGACTAAAGACGTGGCTGTTACGTAAGCAAATTGCAACAGAATTAATCCAACTGGATTCTTTGTGCGGTCCTTGAGCTCATCAAGATCCTTTTCTAAATTTTGCGATAGCAACCTGCCACTCGCGATATAACATAACACCAGCAAAATCAACTGAGAAATTTATGTGGATTTTTGGCAATTTTCTCCAAGAGGTATTTCTCCTAAGTTTTTGCCTATTACAATATGCACTCTATTCGCGTTCCCTTAAGTGGACACTAGCATATTTTACATATTTTTGGCGAAACTGATGTGTTTCAGTTGTATACTTGCTTTTGTATATATGTGTCAACCCTCATTTTTGAAAGAGTGGCCTAAAATGATTTTCTAGCGTGTAGTCAAATAATTTGCAATAAAACCACACTAAGTGGTTGTATCCAATGCTTATTGCACAACCCGAATTGCAAGAATATACACGGTTAGAATTCGGTAATCCATCAGATGGTCTTTGGTTCTTTCTAATATGCCCAGGGGGACTGTAGCTAATGTGGTATGGATGCGTGAACACGAAACACTTAAAAGTTTCCCTTTTTCCCAACATGCGATGTACGCGCGTACATTAATTAGGGTGTCAAAAACAGCACAATAAGGCAAAAAGGGTAGTTTTCTTACCCTGAACTTTTGATGTGGTCGTGTTAGGGTAATGAATGCTCAATAAGAAGATCAAAATCATCAAAATATTGTAAAGCAAAGCAAGATAATAAAGCATTATTACTTATATTAACGATACAAAGCGTTGCTTACTTGTTTAGGGAGGCAGAAACTGACAGAAATACTTGTTAGGTAGCAAAAACAAGACAAAAACTAATTGTTTTAGGGTAGGTGTTTTTTTATTCGGAGGAATACTTGTTTAGGTGCACTTTTTGTAAGTCCATGTTCACCGCATAATACCACCTTTGAATACAAGTTCCCCCCGCCCCTTCCGGGGTTAATATGTTAGGCATTGCTGAGGTTCTCGATTACTAGTTGTAGGTAAAGTTAACCTATTACAAAGGGAATATATTGATGAAAAAAATGAAGGGGAGAAAAGGCTGGAAATGACCAACTGACTTCGAAAGTGAAACAAGGATCCTCTAGGCGGATATGATAATATCATTCTGTAAAATGTTTTTGGTTGTACGATGCAGCCCCCAAGATCTCATTTCTGCATTTTAAGAAAAATTGTCTTTTGCTGGAAATGTGACGCGTTGTGTGGTTCTTTAAAGGTTGTTGTGTTCCGATCGTTTTTGGGACCCCTGATTTCCTGGAAGTAGTATCGATTTTGATATCTTTTTAGATTGAAAGGTCATATTTTTTCTCATTGTCGTCCTGAAATTTGAGCCCTCAACGAATTTCATTCCCAAATATAAACAAAAAAAACGCCGTTTTAATGGTTAACCATCATATTTAGCATAGTTATGAATAGGGCTTTGCAATAGAACTATTTGCTTCTACCTCATACCGGCAAGTTTGTTTCCCCTGGTACTTGATGGGGAGTTAGTGCAAGTGCCAGGCTCTCATATCCATATAGAGCAAACACAATAGACAATTCGGGACAAGCACCTTTAACATAAAAAGAAAATGGAAAGAAAAAAGGTAAATGGGAATATAATGTCAACTACAGATTAGCAAACGCAGAGAAAGGGAAGAGACAGGGGATGAATAAGAATTAACGCACAGGACGGACAGAGAACGTGAGAGATGAGATAACTTCCCGTCAGTGTGAGATAACTTGGTAAATTTTAAGCCTACAGTATGTATTAATTTACATTAGATCTTTACGACTTGATTACTTATTTTCCATAATCCTAAACATTTCTCACTTTTTTAAAGGTCAAGCTTCTTCGACTTAATGAGGTGGGATTTCATACTGGATGGGATAATATGCAACTGCATCTTCTAGAGTTGTTCTTGTCATCCTTTTGCAAGGTTTCTTCCAAAAGCTCACCCCATCCATTATTATTATTTACCTTAAAAAACAATAAAAATTACAGAGTAGATTATACAAAAATTTTACAACATAAATAAACAATATTAAAATGACAAGTATATAATCTAAGAAGTAACACATCTATATGAAATGTTACAAGTTGCAAATACAATACTGCACTCAAACATTCTAAAAAGCCCAATTTAAAATAAATAAGAACCCAAACGCTCAAGATTTCACACATGTATACCAGAATGATAATTTATAATGCACGTAGGCCAGGCACGTGAAAAAAACAACAAAAAGAAGCCATCAAGGTGGGGAAATTTTAAAGACTCATTTACAAAGTCAATATAAATAAGGGAATGGGGATGCCTTGAAAACCTTTTGTCTTTTAAACTGGAAGCAGGCAGCGCGAAATTGTTGACGGTTCCGCAAAAAAAAGTAGACCATAACTCTCTATAACCGAGCACGCCAAATCAAAGAAACATTTAGCCCTATGCATTCTTAGGCCAGCCCCTTCGCAAAACTTACAGCAATGTTCCACTCTCCTATCAAGGAGAGAGTCAAGTTTGCAATCCGTCAAAGTGACAGATACGAAATGTATCCTGCACCCGGCATAATTGGGGACAGGCTCTTTTTATTAGATTCAAGATCATTGGTTTTTTCAAGGTAAAGAGTGCCCAAACAGTAACAACTGTACACCCCTTGAGGATCCCATTTTCAAGTTTTTGAAATAAAACCTTTGCTTCTGTGGCATTATATCAGTGGTTCGCTACCAATTCTTAAGTCTGAAATTTACTTACACACACGGAGGGGGCCTGACATTTGTTAGGCCATCCACGTAACTTCCAGCAACCAGAAGAGACAACTTGAGCAGCGTCGTTATGAAAACTTGAAACCCAATGGGCCCAATTTTTGTACCGTGGAGACCCCTCCTTTCAAGAAATAAAATCAGATCAAAATTTGCTAAACCTGACACACTTCTGCCTGTCAAGAAACAGTCGCAAATCCAGGACTGAAAAATGTGGATCAGATCTTTTTAATAGGGATCGTAAGGTCAACCTAATCAAACGCTTTTGGAGAAGTCCGTTGGGACCGCCCTTCCCCATGACGACCCTTTCTGCCCTTGGTGGAAGATAATGTAAAGGCTTAACTATTAAACTTACATTACCAAATTGCCTTTGATCAATCATATACTTAAAATCATCCAAAATCCAACCTTAAACACAACCCCTCGCCACTTTAGCAGAGTAATTAGTGATCACAACTCTGAGTTTATCATTTGTTTGGGAGGACGACGTTATGGGAATTGGAACCACTATTTTTTCCATTTGCTTCCATTGGAGTGGATACTTTTGACATGGGATTTTTTTTTAAAAATGGGCCTTAATTTTGTCCTTTCCGGCTACCAGATTGGAATTAAAGAATTGAAATTATTGGAGTTTTAAAAAAAGCAAGTTGTGATTATGTTTTGTTAGGATTGTGTTTGGAAAATTTTCAATAGATTTTTTTTCTGGAAAAAAAATGAATATGGCCACACAAGTCTACCCCATGTTATGTTGATATTTTGCACATGAATGCATTAGGTCCTTTACGCCCCCCCCCCTTTCCCCTGGTTGGAGCCGATAGGTGAATGTCTTGGGATTTGCTCTCAGTGTTTGATGCAAACAATTGGAAAGCAATAAAACTACAAGACGAAAGCAATTTTTGAAATTTTGCAATTTGACATTTCATTTTAAATTAAAACCCCTCCGTCTAATCCCACATTTATGTGAACTGTAATGCAAACAACCATGTCAGAGGTCGTACGGATACAATGGTTTTTTATCTGTAACCTTTATTGCTAATTGTTTGCATAAGAGCCTACAATATAGCATCATTCCAGGGGCACTTACATGACCTTCTTGTGTACCTGTATGATACATTAACTGACCTTTTGCATTCTGGGTATCATGACTCATACCTACAGCTGATTAATATTTGAAAATTACAGTAATGAGTTGAAGCTTTTGAACTTTGCCATGGAGTTGATACTCAGTGTATAACAAGCTGCAAAAATTTATGATGAAGTGTGAAGGCTGCTAGAAGTGTGCTTATTTGATGGATATAAGAACATCTTAAATCCGCCATTGCTGAGCATAACTTAGAAGACATGTTAATTTTGCAATAACAAAAAAACTGAAATTATTGAAATCCTCAAAAATTTCCCCTATACTTCAGCAGGTTGAAAGCATACCACATGTGGGCCACACACCTGGGGGGGGGGGGTGGCCCCTCACTTTGGTTTGGGTAGGGTACCGTGTGGCATGAGATATGGACCTGCCGGTCCCTCACAGTCCTGGAACCAATGGTGAACCATAGGGAATCGATTCAGTTGACTCTTCACGTAACATTAGTTTTTTCACACGCTTTATTCCGTTGTAAGCCCGGACTGTGGTTCCTGCCGGACCATATCTCCTTTCACACCGGGGTGCGGTGGGAAGCGCCAGACTTGGGAGCTTGTGAATTAAAATTTTTGAGCAAGTAAGGGTTTTCGGAAGTAATATGGACTTTGTAAATAATTTTGGGCCAAATTTTGAGGTTTCGGAGCTATAGAACTGGCAAAATTTCACGGGACGACAACACTCACGTATGAAACGGACGTATGGGTTGTAAGGCGACGCCTTTCAACCATTGGGTAATTTGGTGACCGAGTGAAAAAATAGGGTCTTTGGTGAGAGGTAGCCAAAATGCCGGTGGGAAAGCAACTATAGTCCGGGTTCCATAGCCGATAACGGAGTAAAGGGTGAAACTATGTTCTTGAAGAGTCAACTAAATTGAGTGCCTTATTCCTTACCGTCGTAGTAAACCGCTAATATTACTTACTAATTACTTTTCGCACCGCATTAATTCCATTATTCTGCCGCCACATCCTTCAACAGGCAGTTTATTCGGTTGAGACTGTCGGAATTCATGGGTTGTTTTGCACAATACTAAATTCTGTCCAAACTTCCCACAAATTACATAGGGATTAATTTTGGGCAAGCATTTGCAAAATTTCACCCAACATAGGGTGTCTTGTTTTGAAATTCAAATTTACCAATCTTCTAAAAAGTCCATGAAATTAAAAATGTCTTCTCGGTAAAAATGTTTCCTTTTTTTTCAAAATAATAGGGGGTCTTTGGGTAAATAGTGATACATTTTTTAATTTTTTTTAAGCTATAGATCTATTTTACATATAGTGAATCTTACGACTATAGGCGCACTGAGCATGCTAAGGATCAAAATCACGGGAATGTCTTATTTGGCCAACCGTGACGTCATTGACCACCTAAACCCTGACGTAAATAAAAATTAAAGCGCGTTAACGCAGTAACGGAATAAAGCACACGGGTCTGCTGGTCAACCGTGACGTCACGCAGGCAAAACAAGATATGCCAAAAGCATGAGGAACCCAACAACCTCCCTCCCAAACATGACCAATCCCTTTTTAAATTCGGAAAGAGTGCCATATGACCCCTCCGCTACGAATTCTGCAACCTGACGGAATAAGCCACAGGATAAGATTACAGAATTACTCTTGCCCTTGTGTGCCTCAGCTTCAAAGTCCATGGCGATTTGTAATCCAAATTGCAATTGGACGGTTGTGCTTATATTTGCATCCAGCCATTTTCAATAACTATTAGTTTCCCATTCAAATATCACTTTCAAGTTAGATCGGGCAGCTTGTGACAGCCTTAGTACAACGGAGTCATACTGAATTTCGGGCATGTCCGACGAGTCATTTATCAATCTTCGATTTCACTTTAACGACTCACCCTCATCGTGCCGACCACCAATGTCAAAAACGACCGTAAATGGTTCCCTATGTACTAAGTACGCTCGCAGTGTTCATTGACAACCCTGTTTTGCCACTCTGAGAAATTTGACCCAAATTATGCTCAGAATCATAAGTTACAGGACCACAGGGTCCGGAACATACATATCTGAGAAATTATTCTAACCCAAATTTGACATGCACATGCATGCTCGGGAGCATGCAGTATTGACAAACAGTTCCTCCCTGCTACAGACACATTTGCCATTTGCTCCTGAAGCATTGACATTCCAAGTTCTGCTTCAGGAGCATCGTCGACAGGATAATTTTCCAGATTATTTATGCCTCCAGGAACATTATAGTCGGGGACAGAACCCTTGACGGTCGGCAATACTTCCTGGTTCTTTCTCTACGTATTTAACTGCGGAAAAATGCACTTGCATCTGATTGGCCACCAGAGTGAATCTGCTGTTGCTGGTTCACCCGTCCGACCACGCCATATGCGCTGATAGCTTCGGGCCCATTTTACAACCAGGAAGTACGCGCTCATCAAAGGGTAAATGTCTCCGAGTATACTTATGCTCCTTGACCAAGCCCTTCTGGGGCATAATTTCGGGCCAAAATCCTCCATGGAATCACACCTATACGATGCTCACCCTGAAGTCAATGTATTTCCCTACGATTTGGCTTGGTAAAATTAACCAATTCTGCCGCTTTTCCTATATTATATCAATCGATTCACAGCTTTCAATTGACACTAATTTTACTTTCGAATTCCAAATATTTACAAAAGATATCGCCTAAACCTGTTGGCGCATTGTTTTTAAAAAGCTTAAAAAGGATACTATATTACGCAGATTTTGCCGGAACTTTTTAGTGGTGCGCCCCCTTTACGTCGATGGAATCGACTCAAAGGGGACAGGACATGCCAGCCTAACAGCAACAGCGAATTCAAAACGCCATCAACTTCTGGGTGCTAGTCTTTGGCAACACTGTCAATTTTGGAAAACTGCCCATAGGTGAGTTGTTTGGGGTTAATCCACTACCCCCAACAGATTTTGAAGTCAATAATTTATTCAAAATTATCATGAAGTACTAAGATGTATCGAACTAAGGTTTAAAAGGAGATTTTGTTATATAATGACACAGAGACTGCCTATAGTAAATGATTTAGCAGTTCCGCAAATTAACGTTTGGAAATCTCCAATGCACAAATCAGCAAGTCTTGTCCTACTTGTTACTTTTTGGTTTCACCTCTTCATCAGCCCTGAGGCGAACCCTCCTTCCTCCAGCGCTGCCAGGAGGACCATGAATGGCAGAGAGTGCCTTCCCAGGAGCCGGGCCTCTCGACGCAGTTCCTCCCCCCTCCACCCCGCCCCCCCCCCCCACTAAACTGTGGTGGTTCTACTTAATTGGCAGTTTTAATTTGTCACCAATGTCAATTCCCCCAGGACCAGACAGAAATTAAAAAAAAATACCCTGCCCCCCCCCCCCCCCCCCCATCAATGGCGAGCGAAGAGTAGGCCTAATTGTTTATCAAGGCGGCGAAGGTCATAATATTTTCGTTTAACTGAAGTTGGTATTTAGTGGTTGCGAATATACGTTAGACCAATGGCGACATATCCGCACATCGAGTCACTTGGGCCAACCCAATTACATTTATTCTACCAAACGACCTCTACACGTTTTGGCAATATAGCTAGAAAAACGCTATTTTCAGCACCTTTTCGCATCCAACAAAAAAGTTGGATGAAGAAATTTTTTGAGAAAAAAGCATTTGAAATTTGAAATTTTGGGGATTTTTAGTTTCCAAACAGTTTCAAACTTTGCCGTTTGCCTTCTCTCTTCCACCAGACCACAAGCAGTTGATTGCGTGGAAATATATTAATATTAGCGTAGTGGATGTTTTTGTTACAGAGCTGGACAAGTATATTGAGCCCGTCACCCATCGCCAAAGAATTTTTTCGCATCACCGAGTACGAGCCGGCCGAGTCGGTGATGTTGTCTACATTCGCATTCAACATCGTAAATAAATCTACAAAACGATTGTAAAATCTTAAAATAAAAGCCGGAGCCTGGACAGGAGAGGATTGCTGTGGATGGTGCATTGTTAATGCTGTTTGCCCGGGACTCCGGGAATGCTGCTAGTACGGGACCATTGACGTCGTTTTTTGACATTGGTGGTCGCAGCTACGGTAAAGGCCAATAATGCATTGAAAAGCCGTAGCAATCAAGCACTGTATAAAGTGTATAGACTCATGGACTTGCCGACGCAGTGGCTGCGTCGGCATTCAAATTACACTGAGAAAAATAACCCTAATGGCCGCAAGTATTTATCATGCCCCTACTTGTACTTGTTTATTTATCTCCTGCAATTCTGTTTCTTCGATTGAAAAGTTAAATATAAAGTCTGGTATTTTGGAGATATTCTTGTCGGGAGTCGTGCTACACTATTTTGACTTATGTAATTCCGGTTTACTAGAAAGAGGGTGATTCGTAAAATGTTACATGCAAAAAGATTGATAATGATCGTCTGACATGCCCGAAATTTCAGTATGACTCCGTTGTAACAAGCGCTGTCAGCACCATGGCACTGCATGACTGCATGTCCATGCACGATGTGTCGTTAGATGCTGTGGCCCTTGTGGAAATCTCCAATGCCCAAATCAAGCAAGTCGGGTTCCTACTTCCCCCCCCCCCCTATGAACTGTGGTGTTGTACTAATTGGCAGTAGTTAAGTAAAATGTCAATTCCCTCAGGGACCAGACAGAATTAATAGCCTGCCCCACCCCCCCCCCCCCCCATCACAGCAGGAGCCCAATGAAGCGAACCACCCGGCCTTTGTTATCAGGCGGCGAAGGTCATTAATATTTCGTTACTGAAGTTGGGATTTAGTGGTGCGAAATATGACGTTAGACCAATGGCGGACAATCCGCTAAAATCGAGTCACCTTGGCCAAATCCAAATTACATTTAATCTACCAAACAGACCTCTACAAGTTTTGGCATATAGCTAAGAAAACGCTTATTTTGAGCAACTTTCTCATCCAACAAAAAATGTTGGTGAAGAACTTTTGAGAGAACGACAGATCACAGCGGCATTGAATTATATTTGGGGATTTTAGTTTCAAACCGTTTCAAATTTGGACACACGTGTGGCGATCTGTAGTTTGTGTGAAGACAAGATGCGAACCACAAGGCGGAGATTGCGTGGGAAGAGTGAAAGTAGAGTAGTGGATGTTTTGTACAGAGATGGACAGGTATATTGAGCCGTCACCCAGCGCCAAAGATTTTGCCATCACCGAGTCCGAGCCGGCCGAGTCGGTGAGTTGTCTACATTCGCATTCAACCTCGTAAATAAAGCTACAAACGATTGTAAAATCTGAAAAAAAAGCCGGAGCCTGGACAGTTCGGGGTGGAGGATTGCTTGTTGAGGTGCACTGCAATAATGCTGTTGCCCGGACTCCGGGAGCTGCTGCTGTACAGGGAACATTGACGTCGTTTTTTGACATTGGTGGTCGGGACGACGTAAAGGCAATAATGCATTGAAAAGCCGTAGCATCAGAGCACTGTATAAAGTGTAATAGACTCATGGACTGCCGACGCAGTGCTGCGTCGGAAGTCATTCCTGAGACAAATACACGAATGGCCGCATTATTTATCAGGCACCTACTTGTACTTGTTATTTATCCTCCTGCAATTCCTGTTTTCTTCTCTCTCGATCAAATAAAATATAAGTTTGTATTTTGGAGATATTCTGTCCGGATTCGTGCTACCCGATTTGACATTATGTAATGTCTTTATACTAGAAATGAGGGTGATGGTGAGTAAGTGACATGCAAAATGATTATAATGACTCGTCTTACATGCCCCGAAATTTCAGTAGACCTCCGTTTATAGACTCGCTGCAGCACCATGGCACTGCCATGACTGCATAGTCATGCACATGGTGCTGTGATGCTGGTGGGCCCGTGTGGGTATTACACCAGCACCATCAAAGGCTAGACTTGTGGTATTGTTCGGAAAGACAATGGCTCAAATGCTCTGTGTAGGGATGTGTTTTGGAAGTTCATACTATCGCCTTTGGTTTTATGGCTTTCACTGTTAGTCTACTGTTCACCCAGAGGCTGAACCAGCATTCAGCAACAGCCATACAACACTGTATGCCTACCTTCTAACAGTGTAGTTCGTACACGAAAGCTTGGTCCTGGACACAGCAAGAGATACGACGCCCCCCCCAACGTGGAATATCTTGTCACAGCAAACTCGGACTGAACTACTGTGGACTAGTAAATGCATTCATATTGCATTGCAAGCAGGGGATAGCAGTCGTGCATCAACAGCTCCAGTCAAAAACAAGCTAAGAAAGGTGCCGTGAACCCGACCGATCATTTCATGTCCGTTTTTTTTTCATGTAGGTTTCGGGAATGTCTTGATTGGTCACCTGTGACGTCATTGACCACCTAACTCACTGACGAATAAAGCTCGTTAATAACGGAATAAGCGCATGATGCATGTATGTTGGCACTCTGACACGTCATGGGGCAAAATAAGATATTTGCCTTGGGCTCTCCCTCACATGGAATCAAATCCGAAAACAATCAGATTACAAATTTTTGAGTTTAAATCAGTCCACCAAATTGGATTGAGAAGCAAAATGTGACAAATTTCAGGAGAATAAAGGTATGATTTTGGAGCCACTACTCTCTTTACAACAAATTGGAACCAAGGCAATACCATTATTTTAATGGAAGAACACGGCCGGAGCCGAGTTCTTCCATGCAAAAATATAGTGTCTCCATGAACAGCTTTAGCGAATTTATAAATGGAGGTCATCTTACCCAATTTCGGCGGGGATACTTTCAACCAGAAAGGACTGCCACCACCCTCACAGCTGTTTTAAAGTCTCATTTTATTATGACAAAACAAAATTAAACAAAAGTTGTCAGCCGGCGCACACTTTTGATACTGATTTGGAATATTCAGGTGTATTTTTGCATAAGGAATTTTCTCTTGTAAAATTCCTCCAGTAACTACATTCTTCTGTGCATTTTAACGAATTTCATTGCGTTTGCAAATATAATTTTTCTTAAAATATCAGTTTTCCGACGTCTTTCTATGGAGGATGGACATATATGAGGGCGCTATAACTTTACAAATCATGACCTTTTTGTAGGCCTATATATATATGGCACTATTCCACGCCGATGGATTTGTGTTTTGAATTTTGCAGAGATAAAGCTCTTGCATGCCCCTACTTATTCAGTAAAAAATTGTTCGCCATTGCTTAAAGGGGGTTGGCCCCTATTTAAGGATATTAAATTTTCAATCTTGATAGATTGCTTCACCCAAAAACCCCACCTTTAAAGTTTCGCGCCGATATCTCAATGCGTTTTTTTCACGTGAGAGCAGAAAAACGGAATTTCGTAGCCCCATAGAGTGCTGTGAAAATAATATTGGTCGAGACCAATTGGGAGTACATTTTCGCCATCTTCCAACCAAACATCCGTTGACCCTAAATTTCACAGGTAAATGAGAAAAATAGTAGCTTTCCTTTCTCTGATACAAAAGTTGCCCACTTCCGGTAAAATCTGGGCTTCTGGGACGAGGCTATTATCGATCGGGCCATGGACCCTTAAATTGTTCTAAAAAAAAATAAGAGACAATTTGTATGGGGTCATACGGCTGTGCCAGTGACACAATCGAACAACCCGTTGAACGCAACATCCATACGTAACGAGGCGCAACTTTGGCAGGCGCACGCGAGCCGTAGCAAAACGCTGTATGACACAACGCTTCACCAAAAATTAACATCAATACGCAGCACGTACTACCGGGGTTCAATTGTCGAATTAACCCGGGTATTCAGCAATCAAGAAATTTTCATGTTCTGTAACGCTATGGATATTTGTTAGGAAATGCTAAATTTTAGCGATTCAAATTATACTGTTTGTATTTAAAATGAATTAAACATGCTATTCAGCAGTGATGGCGGGTTGTTTCTCTCGTGCGCTCATTGTACCTGTAATTTTGTGTTTTTGATAATCAAGCAAAAATGAAAAGTGATTTCTTCTCTTCCCGGTGCAAATTTGGCACGCTCGTAAAATTTGCAACAATTCGGTATTTGTCATCATGTGGCATTTTGAAGCCTTTAAATGCATTACGATTCCTCATTTCTTGATTTTTTTCATCGAGTAGTTTCTCTAAGATTACATATACATAGGATAGAATTCCAAACCTGATGATTCCACTGCAGAAGTGTATGGGCAGGAATCCCAGTCTGAGACTGAGAACTGAGTCTGGGTCTAGTTGAAGCAGTTTCAAGTTAAGGCTGTAACGTAGCCCTTAACAGTTTTGTTCTGGATTAAATCCAGGTAATACTGAGTATGTTCTTTAAAATATCAAAGCCAACAAACTCAACTTCTACTTTCTGAACTTAGAAGTAAGGATTTTATTCTCATTTTTTGGTTACGACCCGGGTGTACGAATCGTACCGCATGGAGTTTAACAGCTGATTGAAGAGTCACACGCTGTCTTTAGCACCGTTATTGATATTGCGCATGCGCCTAACCAATGGTGTTGCCCGTCGTGAAGTGGTCCCTGTTGACCGGAATTGCGGAGATTACTGACCTCGCCGCCTGATGTTATCTACATTATCCCATGTTAAACCATCTGTACACAGCCGCATGCTGCATGCTACACCACAACCACCCTTGCATACACAAACATCTCCTTTTCTATACCTCTTCCTCAACTTGTTTATGTGCACACATGACAAAAATTCATCACAGTTTTCCTAATTTGAAGATCAAATTGCAAAAATCCAGTTCAAAATGGACTTAATTTTGTCCATAATTAAAAAATTCCATGTTTTTGCACCCAGCATAGAAGATTAATTTACAAACCTTGGAAACATGTTATCTGAACCAGCATGCTTTAGTTACCGAATTTCGATTTTTTTCCAGCTCAGCATAAACCTCCCCTGGGTCAGATATCGTTGAGATCAACTACAAATTCAGAGGAGGGTTCAAGCCCTCACTGGAGCAACTTGAGGCGTTTCCGTAACCTGAACAACCATCTTAACACTTTTTCTCTGACCACTTAGAATTCGGACCCCTTAACGGAATAAACCTGTGCTGCATTGCAGTCGCTTTATCTTAAAATGACTGTCCTCATAACATGGGAGTCAAGGCTGAGCTTAGTTTTATTAGATTAATTACGGCATTAATCTGCTGATGCCATTTTAGGTTCAATTTTCTTCAAGTTTCTTACACGGCATGCATGGTACTCATTTAAAAGCTTTTTTAATTTTTCGAGCAACCAGTTTACGCCAAAGTGTGGTGTTATTTGCAGCAAAAGCAGCTGGCGGTGCCAAAAATTAAGTTCCTTATATGATCACTTAACCATGGTTTATCATTACCATGTCCTTTTTGTTTGTACCAAAGAAAACATGAATCAAATGGCCTTAGCAAGAACACATGCTCCCACTAAATATGGCTCCCATAAAACACTCAAATGGTCGTTTTTAAAAACCATTGGTGACAGGGGAGATGGTTTCTTTTAATGAACTTGAGCCTTCCGGTTTGTGAGGACAAAATCTAGTGTAGTTTAACCAAAAACCAGTGTGCCATAACCAAACCACACCCATAGCATTCTTGTAAGCTGGAGAATATTAAAAACTTAAAACTGCTCCATTTATTCACTCTGCTCATCTGTAACCAGCTAAGAACATGCCTAACGTGATCAAAACTCAGTCTTCTGTGGGCACCAACTGGCCCACAAAACTCATTTTTCTGCGACGCCCCAAACATTGTAAACAACACACAAGTGCCAGTTTTGGAAACCATTCTTTCAAGTTTGAGGTGTAGTAACAAGTTTTGTTTACTATTTATATAAGCTCGGAGTAACTGACGAGCATGAATTAAATAAAAGACGAAAATACACGGTCTTCGAACCCGGTTCTTTCGCTTATCTAGGCGTGAGATGTACTATACCGCAGGGGACTGTATTTACTTGAATACTAGTAAAACGAATGTTAAGGTATTTCATTGTTTATTCACAGAGATTCTAGCGGTAATAGTTCTAATTATATTATCTATTTAGAAGGATGGGCCTATATGCAAAATTTGCGGGTATCGCATCGTAATCACTTTCTTGGACGGACCAATCGAAAAGGACCAATTTTTTTGTTTGGCATTTTACCGTCCAATACTTCACCAGCGATGTCTATCCGTTTCTTGATATTCGAACGGCATAATATGCGTTGTGATACATAATAACATTGAATATTGTTGGTCTTTTGGCTGGCGGGAAGTCTAATATAAGGTATGTTATTGTACATGATCTTTTAACGGTTATTTTATTTAAAGTCACGTCGAAAACGTCACGCCGTGGTGTAAAGGACATCGCCGGATAGGAGTGAAGTAGGCCCCTATAATCAATAGTTATATTTCACCATCAATTTTGAGTTTTGGTGTTTACAACTACTTTAATCATGTACACAAGTGTTTTTTTATCCCCAAAATATACTTGGTATCAGAAAAAATAACAATTCTGTGAGAAACTTCAGGGCATACTCCGCTTTCTCTTGAAAAAACAAAGCTGAGCATGCCTCCCATTTCAATGACCATTGATTACTTATATGAAAAACAGGAAATGTTGCATAGCTGCTCTTTGTCGTGGAGCGTTGTAAGTGACGCCGATAGATAGACCTTTTGTCCTTCAGAACAAAGAAGCTACACGAGGCGGCCCTTTATAACAATACCAAATACCTATGCTGATAGATTTTGGATTATATAACCGTCTTCACGCCAAGGCAGACTCTTGAAGTACAACACAAAGGCCCACGACCGCGCTATTTATATATCATGAGCAAGTTAACGACACTATCATCTAATAATATTATAATACAATTTCCCAATTACAATTCCGCAGTTCAATAGCTTTCATTCACCATTGTATATAGTTGGTGCCTGTTTTAATCGATTGGCCCCTTTTTTTTTAGGAAAAAAATAATCGAACAGGTAGTCCTATAACCGAATGCAGTCCCCCCCATTATTTCAATTTAATGTTCGTGCAACCTTGGTCATAGCTTGGTTTTTGTATACCAATAACATGGTGCAATAACAGCGGTTTCTGATTTGACCTGTTGGTAAGACCACGTTCAGCATTTACGGTTGAACGACACCGGCACAACCCTATTGAAGACAAATACATCCCCTGTATTTAGTATGATTTATTGATACTCAGGACGTGCGTGGTCCGCTGTTGTTAACATGTGCTCATCCAAGTCTACTGAACAGAGCCCTTGGTAGATTAGCATGCTTTAACACCCTATGCGAATGGCAATGGTTTTGTAATGTAAAAAAGGTTTCGTTGTTGTTTTTGGCAAGTCCATTTAGTGTTCCGTCCGCCCCCCGCCCCCCCCCCCGAAACAAAAAGCAAAAATGAGGTCTTTTCACCCCCAAGAACCAGAATGCAACTCACATATATGTTGCTAAATAATATAGCGAAAATTTCCTTGCAACGCGTAATTTGTGGGTTCTTAGAGTGGAGGCTCAAATATGGAATTTTAATTACCCTTGAAAGCCTGTTATTATACCTTTAGATAAAACTACTTTTGGGGAATTTAATTTACAGGGGGATTTTTTGAAAACCAGCAAATGTAAACTTTGAGCATGTCGCTTTAATTAAGGCCAAACGTTGCAAAGTTCATCCGTTCTCAATGAAAACTATAGAGTGCGCCCTGCTTCCTTATCCGGCGATGTCCTTTGTTTTTGACATTGAGATGGTGTTGATAGATGACACAGGTTTTGTCTCACCACAATTTTTACTAGTGCATAATTTGTGCCATTTTTCGCATCTAAAATCGTTTAACTGATTCAAATTAAACAAAAGCGCGAGAAGGGCCCGCGGAAATGTACCATTTTACATAATATGGTAAAATATGAGGTTATTTTAGTTCGAAACACATGCACAGGGCGTTAACATATGGTGGAATATCCGTTAACTAGAGACCATCCCCCTCATGAAAATATTGGTGTATACACCCTCCTCGGATTGACAGCCTAATGTGTTGATGACCTTGTCCTATATTTGGGAACCCCCCGACAAATCTTGATAACTCTTTGAAACTTTTATTTACCTCTACTCCATTTAACCACCGACACACAATGAATTGTAATAACGGAAAGGGAAGGCAGCGTTTTTCACAGCGGCCCCGAGTTACCGGAAAGCGCGTAACTCGATTTAGGCATCACTTTAATTTACTATACACCTATAACCACTTTGTCCTTTTGTGAATGGAAATTTCCTTACACTCTTTAAATATCCGCTTGGATAACGCCACTAATAAAGAAAATCAAACTTTGACAAGGAAAGTATGTGAAAAACTATTGACCCGTCGCCAACCTTGCATTTCTTGCTAAAACAAATTGGAGCGTGCTGTGCACGCCAAATTCAAGATTATTATGTTAAGAACATCTTCGTGGAAAAAATCCAATCTGCATACAGAACATGCTATTAGAACTGAAACAGTCTACTCCGTGTGTACAAATGAATCTCTTTACTTGCAACTTGATGATGAAAATGAAGCTGTTCTGATTTCCTCGACTATTCAATGCGGCTTTTGTCACATTTAATCACGACATTTTTCTTCAACGTATTGACAACAGATACGGAATTAATGTTTAAACTGGTTTACATAATATTTCAAAGATCGTTTCCCAATCTATCGTCATTAATGACTCTGTCTCTGAACCTCCATATGCCCCTTGAAGGTGTTCCACAAGGATGTGGTTGTTGGACCACTAACATTCACTATGTACACTTCTCTGTTGAGGACCCCATAATTGCTTCCTATGGTTTTGGGAGATGCATGGGATATGCTGATGACACCCAAGTGTATGCCTCTGAAACACAATGATCGTGCTACTCTTATTTCCAAAAACATAACAAATGTATCGCACACACAGGCTTGGTCCTCAGCTAAGATTTGAAGCTGAATGAGATAAAACCGCAGGTTCTTCACGTCACATCTAAATTCAGAAAAACTTCACCGCTATCTTCTGTTAAATTGTCAAGGGTTCCTATTCAGCCTGTTGAATCTGCCCCCAGTACACTTGGGTGTAATAGTCGCTAAAACGATCTCAGCATGATGTTACATCAATAATATTTGTCGTTCTGCCTCTTATGCTTCTACAAAATTGGTAAGTATCAGGAATACTTTTAGAGTGAAAAATCAACTGAAACTTTAGTTCATGCATTTATTACCTGCCATCTTGATCTCAGTGTATAGGCTACTTATGGTCTTCCTGATTAGCAAATTGCCAAGCTTCAACGAATTTAAAATTCAGCTGCCAGACGTATCACCCGCTCACGCTTCTCGCATCCATATCACTCCTTTGTTGCCGACTTCACTGGCTTCAGTGAAGTATCGTGTTTATATACAAATTCTCTTCTTTTGACTTGCAAATGTCTTCATGTATCTATCTAAGGGCGTGGACCAAATAACCTACTGTATACAAATTCTGTTGTCCCCATCGAGGGGCTAGGGAAAACCAAGTGTAAATTCATAATAAATTATTACAATCACATAACTGTCTGTTCCCGCACAGACAACTGGCACCTTTTCCTTTAAAAATAAATAAAATTTCACCTCATTTCTTTTCCCCATATCAGAGTACCAATGGATATGTATAGACTTCAGCTACCCATGAGCTAAAGATATTACAATGGCCCTATGTGGGGCATTGTTTTATATCAGGTGTTAACCACCTCCACTATTCGGTGAGTGACAAATACCCGTCCTCTTTCACAATAACTAGCCAGTGTAACTTATAATCTATGTCGTTGACACTCTAAATTTTCTCCTGAAAACGCGTAAATTGAATAGAAATGAGTTAAGCAAATAAGTTTAACGGAATTTGGTTCTGCACAAATTGTTAGGATCAAAGGCTTGCCCAGCACATTCTCTCATGATGTTTGTTCTGTTTCTTCCTTTTCGAATAAATGAGAAAAACATGGCCAAGTTTAAGTGTGACCCGCACTATAGAACTCAATATTTATTTATTTTGTGATGAGGGTTAAGTATTTGTCCTGAAAAGTACTCAGTCTAAATTGGAGAGCGGTAACACTGAAATCTATCCTGCGCGACAATATAACATGGTCCTACACTCCCAGATGAAAGGGAATCTGAAGTGTTTTTTCTGCACCGCATACCGGCCGTGATTGAATATCTTTAACTCCATTGTTTTGCTGAGTCTAATGTGCATGCCACTAGTCAATGATATTGGGGAAATGAAATTGAAGTGACATGTTATTCTTTTTCAAGAAAATGTGCCAGTTTATTTGTGGGAAGAGACGATTATATGATTTTTAATAATTATTATGAATTTACACTGGTGTTACCCATAGCCCCCCATGGAGACAACCAAAACAACAGCATAGAAGGAACAAGTTCCCACACCTAATGACTGCTACAGAATTACCTAGCGACTGATTCAAACCGTATCATAAGGCAATCTTGCAATCTTCGCTCCTCCTCAAGCTCAACCTCGTCTTCGCCATCAGTTTACATTTATGGTCGTCGTTCTTTCACCACCGCCCCCCCCACCGTCCAAGAACTTTGGAACCATTTACTCTTCATATCAGAGAATCTCAGACTCTTGGCCAATTCAAATCTGTTTGAAAAACTCATCTCTGTACTAGCACATTCGTGATAACTGTACATGTATCTGCCATTATTTCACGCCTGTTCTCAGGTTTTATGTAGTTTTAGGTTTTTGTATTGACGTCTTTACTATAGCGCTTAGAGACTTCGGTGTAAAGCGCTCTATAAGCACTGTTATTATTATTATTGGAACATGCATGAAACATTTACCCATGCCAAAAATTTACCCTTTCCTAGTTCAAAATGCTCAAGGATGAAAAAGTTGAATCTCAAGATTTGAACTCAGCACTTCAATATTGCCTAGAAACAATCAAAACACTTGTGAAGATTTTATTTGTGTTTTCTTTTTTGAAGACAAACGTCTATTAACCTATTTCTTTACAGTGTTTCTGAGATATGATGTACATTTACTCTCGACGTGTGTTACCAAGACAAATTTGTAAAAAAATTGTACGTCAAGGTATATTAGTTCATATAGCACTGTTTTAAAACTTTAAATTTGTTTGGAAAGGCTGTGTTAAGCTTCCTACGCTAAAAGTAGTAACACTTAACTGAAAAAGATGAAGGTGAGGGCAAATTTGAAATCCTCCAAGTCTGCATTCAATCTTCTTTACAGTGAGGTAATCTATGGAATACAACAGAATTAGTTTATTGAGCCGGCAAGTCAAAATATGGAAGGTGGGCGTCTTGGCTGGGTCCGTCGAGAGGTATCCTAGTTCCCCTTGACCTGGCCACCAAGCGTCTTGCGCTCACGCGCTAGCAGCTAAATATGTTGTAGGCGGTGGAGACAGCTCACTGTTGATGGTCGGGGTTTGAGAAGTCTTTATCCACCGATGGACGAAAAGGTAGGGCACTCATTAGAATGTGATTCGCAGCTCTTGAAGGAGAAAAACATTGGATGGCTGGAGATGGTCGCAGCCCCCATCGGTGAATATGGCTGTTGAAGGGACCGACTCCTGTGCGAAGCCAGTTTAAGGTGACCCATTCCCTTGCGTGGAAGATCTGTACCGCGGTGGTAGTTCGGTCATAGGTGCATATGAGGGTTGGTCTGATGTATGCTAGCCATTGCAGTATTCCATCATCCATGTATGGAAGATGTTGATGGGGCGCTAGAGAGTTGAATGGCATCAGGAACTCCGCTGGGTATGTTATCAGGCCCCGGGGCCTTTCACTCTTTAGCCTTGGATGACGCTTCTGCCCATGGTTCGGAATTCAGGAAATCATGGTAAAGGACTATAACACATTCCTCCATCCAGGTTGGGATATAACTGCAGACGACAGCCAAGTGGGATGGTCTTCTTTGACACTACTTAAAGCAATATTAGCACATTTTGAGAGCGCCCCCAATTTTCAAATTTGATATTTTTGCCCACATCTACGTGGTAATTGTCTAGGAATTATACTGCGAAACGAGAAGGCTAAAAAATGCGTATTTATCACACAATAATCGATTTTGTTTAATTAGGATTGGGATCCCAGACCGGACTTAACGGCAGAGCTGGAATGCTAAGTTTAGGCTCCGTACATGATGAAATAGTGCCACCTCGAGAAAATAACCTCTAAACTTGGCTTGCCTGAACTATTAAAACACTAAGGGATGAGCGTAGCCACGTACATGTCGCTATTTCCCGGCTATTTCACATTCGGACGGCCGTTTCCAACAAGCCGTGTAATTATTATCGGGGATCCCGAATAATAATTATTGCTAGTACAAATTCATTCGTTTGTGGACACATACGACATTTTCGAGCTTAACCACCATTCACAGGTATAGTTTAAGCCAGTTAACCAATGCACCCATCGTGTAAAAATCTCCACAATTTTTGAAAAATGGGGCGCTCTTCAAAAAAATGTGGCAATATGCTTTAATAAGAGTTTACACAATGTTGTGTAAGAATTGTCCAGGTTGAAAGAGGTTGGTGTCGGGAGGTGGGCACTTCTGAATCCATTCAAGTTCTTCAAATGGTCCCAGTCTGCCTTGTTTAAGTTCCACCTTTTCACTGGCTGTGTTGGTATAGGCTTAGCAAGACTCTCCTGAGCGATCAGAGATGGTCTTGTGTGGGACTTCGGAAAGCGGCGAGAACAGTACGGGGAACAGAAGATGGTGTCCATGTTGCAAATGCAAGGTCGGATTTGTGGTTGTGTTCCACTTTCCAGTGTAGAAACTGTCATGGTTGCTTGGGGTCGTGCAAAAGGTGTACGCCGGATTTGGAAGCCATCCACTAGGGTGGCTCGTCATGTTGGTGTTCCTTGTAAAACCGTAGGTAAATCCTCTGACTGTTAAAGGGACCCAGAGATGCAAAGTGCACCATAAGTAGGTAGATAGTCTGCTTTAAGCCGATGGTTAGGGGGCTTGTAGACATGGATTGACAGGGACACCTGCAATTTGGGTCGTTGCATTCCAGAGGGAGTCTGCAGGTGAGGTTGCAAAATTTGTTTCCATTGAGCTGAGTTGCTAACAAAGGTGGCAATCCCATGGAGTAGCGCTCTCGGGTGTGTGCAGATAGAGCGTAGCCGCAAATGTTGAGAATGGAACTGTCAGTTGCGTGGGTCTCTTGGAGGAGAATCGCAGTACTTTATGCGTTTGTGTAAGGTGTTCGATGATGTTTATCTTTGCCTAGTGAGACTTTCCACATTCAGTGAAGCACTGAGATGCCATCTGACTTGCCATCCGGTGATGCCTGCTAATAAGCAGGGTTAGCCAGTTTCTTCCACAGTTTTTTTTCAACGGTTTTTTTCCGCGGTTTTTTCCACTGGGAAAGAAATAGGTTTCTCCCAGTTACTTCCACTGAAAGCGGAAGACATAAAAAAGTCATTTAAAAAACTTCTATTTATGCCATGACTTGCAAATTTGGGGTTATATTAATATACAGTAAACTGAAATATAGTGAAATAATTAAAAATAACCATTCAGGGACCCCTCGACCAACGCAATGCAATGCAAAATTAAACCACATTGATTCACAAGGACTAAATTAATAATAACATAATTACTGGAAGAAAACTGGTTTAACGACACTTTCAATCAAGCGAGGCAAACATTCATGAGTGTTGCCAAGAGTCCTTGTAAAGACTTGAACATCTTCAATTTCTCTAAGCAAATGTTATAGTCTTCTTACCCGGTTCTCCCCACTAAGTAATGCAGTCAGATATTATACACAACAGTGAAAGAAAAGAACAATAATGGTGCTAAACTTTTATGATTTGTGTTTATAAAATTAACAATTGGCCATACAGATTGTAAAGCTTTTTCATTGTTTGCATCTACAATTAATTACAACTGTGATATTAAAATGTGCACAAAGATTGAAAATGGGTTACAATTATCCTCTGTATAATTTGATTGCAAGGACCAAACCAAATTGTGACCAATTTACTTTACTTGCAAGGTATATAACATGGCTTAAACTTGTAAATTAATTTTTGAAAAAAAAATTGTCTGTCAAAATACTAAAGTAACTAAAGTAGCTTTGATGTTTTGAAGTGGCCAAGATGATGAAATTGGTGTAATTTAGTTTGTTGTTCATAATACATTTCTTTATTTCTTCTTCCAGTTTCTTCCAATTTCTTCCAGTTTCTTCTTTTCTCTCTGCCAGTTGTCTTCTGGAAGAAACTGGAAGAAACCCCTTTTTTTTCCAGTTTCTTCCATTCCTCTGGGAAGAAATAGTTTCTTCCGGAAGTTTCCAACCCTGCTAATACGGGCAAACGTTCCCAGACTGACATCAGGTTTTGTCCTCTGACGGGGCATATAAAAATACAGTGAGATAAAAAAGACAACAGTGAGTTAAAAACAAAAACAAAACAGTATTAAACAAGACAACAGATGTTTAGCGGATCTTGGTCAGTATTGTAAAGTCCCGGGGTCACGTTGTTATACTCCCGATGGCAACGGTTTGCGGACCGGTATTTTGACACCACAATGTAAGAGACAGGATGAGACTTTATGAGGATACACTTTCTTCTAAATTTGCACTTTGTTTGTTTGGATAGCACCTACAAAGAACGTGTCGAAGGTTGTTACACAAACAGGTAGAAAAGAAAACAAGAAAATTTTTTATCTTGATTGCGGTCCGTAAAGAACATGCTTAGATTTTTGTCGGTGCACTACAGTAAATACTAAATCATCGTTTTTATTACATACAAATGTCGGTGTTCGGCGTATTCACATATCAGGCTGATCTAATGCCTTCTTATCCAGGATATGTGGTGTATTAATTTACAGCATGTCATTCATGTTTCGCAATGTTTAACGCAAGAAGATAGAAAAATGTTAAAAGATCTACATTGAACACATCAATAGAAAGGACTTTAGCTTGAGACTATGTTCCCAGAACCGATTGTGAGTAAACATGTCTTATTGTATAATATTGTATCCCATGTACGTAAATTGGTGGAGGGTAGAAAGAATTGGCCCTTCGTCCATGTTTGATTTTTTAGCGAATCACCTAGAACGCCTTCAACATACTTGTCACCTAGCAGTTTTTTTCGCAAGGTCTATCCATTTTGGGCGAGCTTCTAACAGTAGGTCATAACAAAGCATAAAACTTTGTTAAATTTTTACACAGCGTGAAGAATGTCACTGAATATTTGTCTAGCTTAGCTATATTATTATAGTCTGATTTTTGTATTCCTGTCAGTAAACGCATATTGTCGATGGTACGAATTAGTGTGGAGGGGATTTGCTGATACCAAAAACTAAAAAGCCGTTTAAAAGCTGAAATGCTAAACTTTGTGCAACAGCCCGTAAGATGCTTTAACCCATTGACATGAACTTTTTTGTATCGAATTTTATAAAGGCTTCAGACAAGATGCATTGAACGATGTCGTCAAGTTGAGACACGCTATCGATTCCTTTGCTTTTGGTGTCAATAATCAAAGAACGGATCAAGTGTCATGAACATCAAGATGCTGGGTGAAGAGGAGTATTAGGCCACGTAATATTGTAGTTTGTTCTGACTGACACCAAACTCTAAATAACTGATATCGTAAATGATTGGAAACCAATTGGCGATAATTTCCTGGAACAAATACGAATTAATGTAAAACCATATCAGATTTTTATATTCCTATTGATGTTAAATAACTTGGTTAGTAATAATTAACTTATTCAAATCTGCTTCTCAGCGTAGTTCAAGATTTGGTAGTGTTTTGGAATTTATGCAGTGCATATGCCTTGTAACGTTTGCTTCGTGAGAAAAGGAACATTTTTTACTTATGGCCTTTAATCTGATCCGGTATCGTGAACATCGAATTTTATTGTATTGAAATTGGTAAAGCATACACCTCTCCCGAGACAACGAATGGAATTGTCGACACGCCCCGAAAACCTTTAATGAACTACAGGAAAAAAAATCCGACTATAATTTGTTTGACAAATATGTTAAGCAAGACTCTGGAGAAAATGGCGAGCATGAATTAAATAAGAAAAAAATACACGTTCTTGAACCGGTGGTGCAGGAGATAGTCCTCCAGGCTCACGGTCCGGGAACAATTGATGACAATAGGTAAATCGATTCAGTTGACTCTTCTCGCAACATTAGTTTTTTACGCTTTATTCCGTTGTCGTCTTATGGAGCCCGGACTATGATTACCTGCCGTACGAATGATTTACTTTCACATCGGTGTGGCAAGAGATATAGTCCTCCGTGCTCACAGTCCGTGAAACAAATGGTGAACACTAGGCAATCAGGGTTTCCAGTTAACTCTTCACGCAACTTATTTTCACGCTTTATTCCGTTATCGTCTTATGTCGCCCCGGACTATGGCTCCAACCGACTATATCGGCTTTCACAAGCACACCGGTGTAAAAGGAGATATGTCCGGCAGGAACCATACGTCCTGCCGTGGCTTCATAGACACAACGGAATAAAGCATGAGACTTATGTTGCCTTGAAGAGTCAACGATAGAAGTGCCCTATTTCTTCACCGTTGTAGGTAGGGGCGGACTGTGATCCCGGCGGACTATAACTTCCTGCCACACCGGTTCGCATCGACGAGAAGATCACCGCTTCAAAAATCATACCTTTATCTCTATTTTGCCACTCGGTTTTTTCGTTTTCACACATACAGAACTTATTTAAATTTGTGTGATATAATTTCAGTTTTAAGTAGGCCTATACAATTTTTTTCAATTCAAAATACCGTCGTAAAGTAAAACAGATGTTTCTTTAAGGCTTGCTTTCATGTAAGCATGAATGTCCCGTAGATATCAGGTTCTCAATTTTCTCCGAAAACGTGAAACACAGTATGTGATGTGGGGCAATTATTAGATTCATCTGTTGTACATTCGGGCATTCACTAGTTTAGAATATAATTTGGGGTTTTGGAATTTTTTATGATATTTTGCTTGAACTCAGACCCGCAACCTAGACCTAATAGTAGACAATATAATACTTGTTAATGTTTGAAAAACAAGCTTTGGGTTATCATAGCAGATGTAACCTCATTTCGTGTCCTCCATCCCTTTTTGTATGTATTTTAATTTTACAGAGTCAATAACAAGCACAAGTATATAAGGCCCGTGTCAATGAACACCTAAAAGAATAATGAACAACTGAACTTGGCGTGGTTCCGAGCCAAGTGTCTTCGTGATCATTTCTGGTGTCTGTTATAAACTTGCCGATTATTGTCTGTCCAATTAACTTCGATGTCCGGTTTTTAATTAATTATTTCAAAAAATATGCTTTGCGAAGGGCAAAATCACGAAAGAAAAGTTGTTATTCATCATTGGACCCAACAAGATATTGGGTTCCACTTGAAAACATGTTTCTCTTTGGATTTTTATTCATTTACAACACTGATTTTCATTGACCAAACAGACACAAAACTGGGCCAGGTGAATATTGACTTTTGACTCTGAAACTTTGATGACAACCCAGTCATGAATTAGGGCGCTTCAAAGCATGTTATAGACAATTATTGTTCGTGGACCTACTTTGATTTCCAGTGTTTTGAGCATGCAGTAAGCATGGTGCATATACATGCAGCGTTGAAATACCGATATTCTTAATATAGGGGCCCTGTCTGTTTTATTTCAATTGATTCCGGACAAAAGAATCATACAGCTCTCCGTTAGTGTCCATTCAAGTTAATTCCGTGTGACACCTTGCATCATCTCGGTGTTTGTATTGCAAACCAAGGTTCGGATTTGATCCTGTTGAGCAAAGTTGTGGGGTATTATTTATTTCACGACGTTTGTAAAACACGGAATCGCGTAAATCGCCTACTTAGCTTAACTTTTCCCTTGTTGAATGTATTTAGCACAGAATATTAGTTGACTCTTATAGAACCAACAATTAACTAAAAAAAACAAATATCTTGAATTCAAAAATGTTGGTGTATTTCACAAAATTCTGGGGGATGGTAAGAATCGCAGAGCAAAAAATGTCGTGACTGATTTGATCAAACACGGAATCTCTAACTTTCACTCTGTGCAGGAATCTCAATCATTGGTCTCGATCCCAGCCTGCACGGAGTCATCTCATGTCATTAGCTTTGGTTAGTCTCATAGCACAGAAAAGTTTGATGAATGGCGGGATGAAGGGACAGTGTGAGCCGATTACCGCAGTTAATTGGCGGTCAATTTGAGGCAGAGGGGTCGAGACAGCTTGTTAAGTGTCATACTGTCCTCATGTCAAGATGCGGGTGAAAAGGCAAGACAAAATTTTCAATGCATACAAAGCATAATTTGGCAATGTATTGTTTACGCCACCACAGTATGTCCTAGTTGACAGTTAAAACCAACATACCATCATGATCATCATAGGCTACCGGGCCTTTATTCCGGGTTAGTCCGTTATCAATTTCCGTCATTGAGTTAGGGGTCAAATGCCGTCACGGGTGCATGGCCAACAATTTTTCAACTGAGTTGGTGGAAATTAGTGATAGACCCGAGCTGAGCTGAATGATCAGACTCAGTCATAAGACTTAATTAGATTCTCGGCTCTCATTAAAAGGCTGAGTCTGAGTTCATTGCCTATCTTTTATCTTTGGTTGAGGTAGTGAATTACTAAATCACTTTTTATCATAAGGAACAATACACAATTCAGCCATGTGTAAATCTGTGCAGTCTTCATAATCAGCACCACACAGTGATCCTAGATTATTTACTTACCTAGGAAGTCCTGTTTTCGCGCATTGAAGCATTCCATAAATGAGGTAGGGAGAATTAAGCGCAGTAAGCGATTTAGGCGATTCCGGTTTTAACAATAACGCAGTTTAGTTCATACCAGTAGCGGACAATATTGATCACGTGAATAATATCCTCCGAAGACCACTTTTACTACCTACAAAGAGGAGTCAATGGAACCTTCCAACAAAAACGTAATTAAAATGGTACCAAACTTTTTTCGCTCATTTGAAAAACAAGGGTAAATACCCAGATTTCAATAGATGTGAGGTTTAAAATGTCCTTTTCCCTATGTCATGTAAAAAACGTCTTAGGTCCAAAGGTACCGAACAACGTTCTTTTCGTGATTTATTCGAACGTACGTATTTTTGAAATAATAATAAAAACCAGACATCTAGGTTAATTGAACAGAACAAATAGCTCTGTTCCCAGAGCTGGCGATTTCACAGCTAAAAATAACAGTTTTCATAATCGTTCTGGTTTGAATATATCTGAAAACCAAACATAATCGAAATGTTGTGTAAGTGCTCTCATTATTATTGTTGTCAGTTCGATGGTCTCCACTGCACATGGCGAAACTATGTAAAGGGTGAAAACAGCAGCGAACACATTTTTCATAAGGAGAACATCACCACAAGATCTGACAAAGCCTCATACAAGCTCAAGCTTACATGTAACCCATGGGAAACAGGTAGGAAATCTTGTATGCAATTATCAGAGAAGATGTAAGGAAGTCTTACAGTGTATACACCCAGATTTAACGACCTAGGGACATTTGGGCGCCCAGGTAGGGTTTAGCTTCTAAACACAGACCTACTTTAAGGGCCGTATTCTCAACGTGTTTAAATAAACGGTGGTTAGGCCCTAAACTGTGGTTAGCTAACGCACTGTTTAAAAAACCGCCAGGATTAAAATATTTAACAAGTCGTTCAGCTAACCACTGATTCAAAAGCGAAATATCATCCACGAAACTTTGGACTTTTACGTGTGCGTGAACAATATTTATATGCCGGACAATGCCTTCCGTAGTTGTAAATGAAATGCAGGAAAGCCCACGGAAATTTCAAGAATGGCGCGTTACGCAAGGAGCTTTATAGCGGAGGGAAGAGCCTGAAAAGTGCTATAGGTTTCGAGAGTTAACCCTCCCCGCCGTCAACAAAAACGCCACCTTTATTTGAAGGATCTAAATATCTAAGATTTAAGAAAATGATGGTTGTGGTTTGAAAAATATTGGTGGCAGGGATGATTTCTATGCCGGAAAATGAAATTGGGCTGCAAGTTAAGCGAAAATTACTTTTTTTATTTTTAAGGTAAAAAATATTACAATCTTATTTTTATGGATCCTTTTTGTTATTGAGATAGGTTTTATACATTGAATAAAGGGTTCAGGTAATACTCGATGTGGTGTGAGGTGGACTAAAAAGGATGCTTTTTTAGGAAAAAAGTGTGATTTTGGGGCTAAAATTCTAGACTCTTATATATTGTATAAAACAGAAATCTATAATATAAATGTTCAAGATTGATAGTTGATGATGATTTAAAATTTGTTTTGCTAAGAAATTAATATAAATCTTATATTCTTAAGTTTTAGCTCAAAAACGTGATTTTTTGACCAAAAAACCACCCCTGCCACCAAAGTTTTTGACCCACAACATCATTTTTTTTTAAATTATTTTATTACTATTCTTGCGAATAGAAGTGGTGGCGTTTTGTTGTACGAGGGTGAGGGGTTGTCGACAATTTTTGCAGTCCAAACCGCTCCCTATTAGAATTTGTTGAAGATGGAGACAAAGCCCGGCCTATTCAAAACTGGTTTATGTCGTTGTGCCGCACTTGCTATCATTCAATACTATAACAGCATAAACACGAGCTGAAAATAGAAGCAAAGGGAAATGGACAAGAAAGAAATCAACTGAGGACTCGGAAAAGAAAGAAGAGAATAAAGTCGGTAACTGGCCTAACCACGAGTATCACACTTAGCTGAATAGCTGAAAATATCAGGCATTTGATGTGAAAACGGGAAGCTAAACCCGCCTTAAATACCCGGACCAAGTCCTAAGTTTAAACAAACGTTTAGGCATGTTTAACGATGTTCGGCTAAAATTTAAGCAACGTTTAAAGTTAACCATTGCTTTGCAGGAATTGCGTTGCTTTAGCGGGGCGTTTAAAATTGGATTTAACAATGATTAGCGTTAAACATTGTTGAGAATACAGGGCCTAAATGTTTATAGGCAGTCTTTGTTAAACGCATTAGTCTCTATGGCTTTCTTACATTTCCTTGTAATAATAGCCACTGTTCATTGGAAATTTCAGAATCCAACATTGTTCCCAATCATTTTTGAGCAAGCAAGCTCCAATAAATCGCGCTGTAACTCTGTCCGTGCGTTCGTTCGTTTCCCGGTAATTGACTTCGGAATGGCACGAACGCTTTATTTCGCTGATTACAAATAGAAACAACTCTGAGGATTTAGTCACTTCGACAGCTTGTAAACTGCGACGGTCAACTCAACTCAAACCAACTTGACACCTCACACCAATCGACTGTCAGTGCCCAACTCGATCGTCGAGTGCAGTGCCCATCTCGACCATCCAGTGCCAAATGGCCGACCATGAATGTTGCCTGGCATGCAAGCGGGAGCCGAGCCGCGAGACATAGAGAACCTGCAAGCCAAACATGGACCAGTGTTTATGTGTATGAGAAAAAATACTATTATTTATTTATTCTTGTATTCTCATTACTTTATGACATGTTAAACACCAGATTGGTGTCCGGCCCCACCTATACAAAGCCGAACAAGTGTTTATGTCGTATAATTTCGTAATTTCTCTTATTTATTTATTGTTTATTCATACCAAGTTGTTGCAATTTTGTGTCTTACCCGGTGTCGTCCATAAAATATCATAGGAAGTCTTTTTTTCCTGCAACTAAAGTAATTATATATTAATATATTATATATATATATAGTATATATATATATCATATATATATATATATATTATCTATGGGTCGCTCTGAGCCATTTTTTGATACCTGCGGTTGGCTGGCATTTGTTTTTGAATTGAAGCAAGACGTTTTCCTCAAGTTTGTTTAGATGTTTGAATTGAATGTCAAAGTAATTGAATTCCGTGGCGGCAGGGTTTTTCGTCGGGCGACTTGCAAGATTTTTAGGTTGACTTGTTACTGGATAATTGGACGCAACTCATCTTATCTATCCTTCCAATCATACCTCCTCAGTATAGAGTATTGTTGTAACTCGGTGAAAAAGTGCTTGGGGTCTCAGGAACCCAGAATCACTAATGGGCGGAACAAAAGACTTTGCAGAAAAGAAGGTCCGTGTGGCCGAGCTAGCGAGTGTGTGTGGCTTCAGGCGACTCCGGAAATCTCAGTGCTGACTGAATCCAGTAAAGCTGGTATAGTGTTCCAGATGCAGATGACACGTGGAAAAAATTGTGCTGGTAAATTCTACAGTGGTGCTGGTTGTAGCGTTGGAGGTGGCCCCTAGTTTGGTCTGATATACACACACTACCACAATGCAAGTTTGTAAGGTGAATGGGATGTCCAAATTGAACTTTACGTTTTCTGACAATTGTGCTTGGAATATACGCCATGTTTACAAATAATGAAATTTCATTCGCGAACACTTCCTTTGGTTTTTGTTACACTTTTTAAAAAAAATAAAAAAAATTCTTTTGTTTATTTTGATTTTTAATTTATCAGGTATATATTTTTAGTGCATATAGTGTTATTTTTTGTTTCTATTATGTACTTGTATATGGTTTCATTTTTATTTTTCTTATTTATTATTTATTTTTAATTTTACCTATTTAGTCATCTTTAATTTTTGTTTATTTCAAATTTTTTTAGTGTAACGAGTCACTTTAATTAATATGTTGTATTTCAAAATTTTTGGTTTTTAATTTTAATTGTATTTTATTGTCATTTGTTTTATTTACTTATATTAGTACCCTCTTATTTTGTTTGTTTAATAATTTAAAGTTTA